>KZ652751.1:0-29033 GCA_001010745.2 Gerris buenoi | reverse complement strand
TAAGATATAAGAATAATAACAATAACAAAACAAATAATTCACGATTAAATTTAATCTTTTACTAACATAATAATATTAATAGTGGTATTTGCGAAATTTGAAACCAATTTTATGGCACAGAAAACACCATAAAATTATTATTTTTAACCTCATATTTTTAACAGCACAATAGGCACTATGGAGTGGTAAATTATGCAATATATCAAAGTAGGTGAAGCGTTTTCAAATGTTGTATTCTTACCCAGTTTTCCTTTCTGAACAACTTTTTCTAATAACATTTTTTCGTATCTCCTAGAGAAGAAGCACTTTACTAGTGGGCAAAATAACTATTATGTAAATTTCCAAGACATACTTAATTTTCCGAAACTTAAATTATGACATACATTAAAATATGGTTATGTCGAATTTATTGAAAAATAAAATACTTTTATTAAATTTTAGCGAATAATGAATAATAAAAAAAAACAAACATGAAAACGATATTTATATACAATATATTATTATAATTTTTATAATATTACGCTTACATACCAACATTTACATACCACTTACATACCACCGCTTACATACCAATTCTGAAAATCGAAAAATCATTTACTTCCGTGGTATAATGGTTAATACTTATGCCGGCTGAAGCAGAGGTTGGTGGATCGAGACTCGTCCAAGTGACAGATTTTTTACAGGTAAATCAACTGCTGGCTTAAGTCGGCAGTTGACTTACCTCTTCACTCAGACGTTTCTTGAAACACTACCTTCCAATTCCAAGCCATCTTACTGATCCGTGTGTAAAGAAGTTTCACTTAAAAAATCTTTCTCTTGGACGAGTCTCGAAACGCCAACTTCGTTACATACGAGTTTGCTTTATCCAAGTTAATTTACTATACCGCTCCTAAAAAAGTTTATCTTCGAGAATTTACTATTTCAAGTTAAAAAGAAGTTTCACTTCAAAAATATACCTATAGGCTCAAAAGATTTTATTATTTTTTAAAAAATTGCTGTAAATGCAAAGGTCTATGGTATTCCCTGAAGAGGAGAGGTTATTTTTATAACAAATTTTGATAAAGTATGCAATAATATTGGTGGACGGACAAAGTTCCATACTTGCGAGTTTGGAACATAAGTACTTAAATCCCCCCCGTTCTGTTGGCGTATATATAATTATTTGTGTTGTTTCGTTTGTTCCAGGTCGTTTCAAGTGTATGGGATATGTGGCATTCCAAATTTTGATGCTTAAAGGATTCTGGATTTTGGCTTTTCTCATAACAGTCGGGGTAGAGTCAGCTCCTCAGGACAGAGGCAGTTGGATCGGAGTCAATCAGACGCTAGTCTTAAACCTGTCAGAAGACGGTGTCTTGGTGAATGGTGACGAAGATTTCGGGAGTTTCGTATCGAGCGATGAAATCGATTATTCCGATGATAGGGTCAAGAGAAAATCCGAAGAGGAACAGCGTAAAAGCCCGAATAAATTCACGGGAAAGAAGAAAATGCTTTCCTCACCCGTCAACCGAAGAGTGGAACGTGGTCCTCGATCAAGACCCGAAGAGATCAGAGCGGCTGTCATCCTACCTGCCGCCTCCGAATACGACACTTCACTATCTCGAGTCATGCCGGTGCTCGAACTCGCCCGTCTCGAAGTACACAGACGTGGATTGCTGCCAAACCACAAGCTGGTGTTCTTCAAGGACGATGACAGATGCGAAGCTGTCTACGCACAGTATCTGTCCGGAGTCACGCACGCTAACAACCGAGTGCACGTCTTCTTCGGACCCATATGCGAGTACTGCATCGGTAAGTCTCAAACAACTTCTCTGTAGTTATTTAGTTATTGTGATGTTTACAATTAATGTTTGAGGCCGATTTTTGAAGCCGAACGTCAAAACTGGCTAATAAAATACACCGGGGGAGAGTGACGTCACTTACGTAAAATAGTGTGTTGTTAGGTTAGCTGGCTCATAATATTGAATGTACGACTGGGTTTTATCAGTGCTATTTTAATTTATTATTTTTTAATCAATTATGCGTTTTATCATCTATAATGTATACATTTGTTGGCTTATTAATAATGTTACTAATAAATGATAAGGTTAAAAACAGTTAAAAAAGCTTTTAATAGAGTAAAAAGAGGAAAAACTACGAAATGCATACAGAACACTAGTAAACAATGGTATATTATGAGCCAGATAGGATAACCTGACGAAAAATTTGTGGAGGCCGGATGACGTCACAGCAACCTTTACGTAACCTCTCTGACGCGACGTATTTAGGAGGTATTTCTACAATATTAGTCTATGGCGAATGTATTACCAGCGTCAATTCATTTTACCTCCAGCGGGGAGAAAAAGTGAACTTTCCTCCCTAGTTTACAGGGAGGAAATTTGCTCATTCCACCCGGTCGGGCTCAACAGGGAGTAATGAGAAAGGAGGGAATCATGAACGTTCATGATTCCCTCCAGTGTTGCCCAAGTAACTTGTGCTTATCACTTGGGCAACACTAGAGGGAATCATAAATAAGGTTAGTGCTAATACACATTTCATTTAACTATTCTTTAATGTCTAAATCTATAATGTCATCTTCACACATAACCTTCACGACGTTTGTCATGATGACTCATCAGTAAAACAAACAAAAAGTTAAAATAGAAATCATTATTTCTAAATGTAGATCTACTCATCCATATGATTATACGTTAGTTGTCAATACCATTCAACACATGACTCAGCTACCAGCTGATTCTCCCATTTAATTTTAGCTTTGAAATTCAAATAATTACTATCTATTATTTAATTTTAACATGATTAAACTTATCTGGTGAATTATTAATAGTATAATTTTTTTTTTTNCCAGGAGTAAAGAAAAGATTTTTTAAGTCCACGTAACGAAAAAATTGATTTTAGCTTTGTTTTCTAGGCTCTAAAGTTACTATTTCACAGCCTACCACGGAAAAAATGTTTATTTATTAGAAAGAAAAAAAAAATAATTATAATAATAATTCAAACAATACTAACAAAAAAGAAAGGGTAAATGTAGTGAGGGGTGAAAATAAAATTTAAAATTGAAAACAATCGATTCTGTATAAAAACTGGTTTACGGTTGATTAAAACAGCACTAAAGATTAATACAGTTTTCCCAGTATTTTAACTCAAAACAGGTTCAAATGCTTTTTCCAGGTAATGGAAAGATTTTTAAAGAGATATTGTTTAGTTATTAACACATCATGGATTATAGGTTGATGTTTTCCTCTTAATATTAAAACAAAATCATGTTAGAAATTCTTGGAATTCAATATAGTTTAAAATAAATTCAAAATAAAAATAATTTTTTATATACAACGTTTTTAAATTATCTGTTGAATCATATGTAATGTTGATAATATAATTATTATTGTTATATAATATTTAATGTTAGTAGAGCTGATCTTAAACCTATATATAAAAGGACAAATCTTTGTACAACGGATCTCCCCAACACCATATCTAAACCGCCATCGATAATTTGAAATAATATAAATAATAATAATCGATATATTTCCTGTTTTGTTGCCATTCAATGTTTATCTCTTATTTATAAAAATCCATAGAATAATACTATANATCGTTGTTATTGTAATTTTTTCCCACTTTTATCGAATTTTAACATTTTTTTCTTTTATTAAATTACATTGTAATGAATTTATCTCTTACTATTATATTTATAAAGTAGAAACTTTTTGTATATAAGGAAAAATCTCTTAAACCGCTTAATCAATCATCGTAAAAATTTGACATCAACTTTATAATGTATTCAGAAGTGTCATGGACCATAAGTTTTCTCGATATAACCACCAACAACCTTATTTCCAGCGATTATAGAATCCTTAAACGGAAAGATTTCCAACTCCCCTCTTTATCTACCTGTATTAGACTACTACTGCTGGTCGAACTATTTTGTGATTAAAATTGTAACTAAATCTATTACGCCTTTCAAAAGATTTTGAGCTTCTTTATTTAAGGAAATAAATTCAGTTCAGGACAACTTCAGGAAATTTGTCAGTTTGATAGATTCGAACCCGAGAAACCAATTTTTTTTTTTTTTAATTTTTGTTATTTACAAAATAGTAGATATAATATGTCTGACAACCAGTATTTGTTTACATCTTAGAATTAGATGAATGACAAAAAATCATTAGTAGTTTACAATTTAACCACTAAACAGCTCGACCAGCGCTAGTGCGGTGTTACAACTCTAGAATACTGGAGTTGGACACCCCTGTGTAGCATTTTTTTTTTCTTGATCAAGAAAATGTCTACATTATTTTTTTTATTTAGATTTTGTTGAGAATTTGAAACCTTAACTCGCCTTTCTAGTCTCTTTGGTTTAACATATATTTATTTATTTGGCAATATTTCTATCTATATTCTATATTCTATCTTGTTATTATATTTTTATTTTATAGACCATAGTTCGGTGGACGCACCTGGCTTGGTTTACTATTTATCTGTCTACGGGTTGGGACGCCTTCACGTAGATGTGATTGTTTATATATTTCCAAGTATTATATTTGCAGTATATTCTATATTCTATATCATATCTCTTGTTTTCATATCCTATATCGTAGTCCATATTTTGTTGTCTAAAGAGATTGGAGAGGTGGGGTGACGGTTAGGTCTCGGTGATTCAGTGGTGTGGTTCCCGTCACGAGCGACGGAGGTTCCGTAGGTTGACAACCGTGCCTTGCAACTTGTTGCCGATGGCTGTTGTTGGGTGTTAGGTTGACGCCATCTTGGGAACCTTGCTTGATGCATTTATTTATTTTTTTTTACAAGATCAGTGGAACGTAAAGATCTGGTGATCTGTGATTTGTCAGAAAAACTTCTTCTGGAATTGTGTGTACCAAGTGCTGTTTTGGAATTTGCCTTTTTCGTGGACGTTCTCCTACCTTGACTTCCCTCTGGCTGGAAGAACTCTTCGCTCTCTACTCTCTCTCTCCGCTACATTCACTCTGCGTCGTTTTGGATATATCACCTTTTTGTGAGTCAGAGTTCTTTTTATGTTTTCCATATTCTGACCACACGTTGAAAGCTAGGAATCAATATTATTAGTTATCTCCAATTACTTTATTTTTTTTTATACATATTAAACTGTATTCTGTATTCTTTTATTTGCGAGCACAAAAAAAGAAGTAAACAATTAGCTGTATGATATTATTTTTTTTACAGTATGATTACTTGGCAAGGCCAAAAAGTATATTTTATTTTGAAATCAATTTTGCTTTATTTTTTATTTTATTTTTTTTTGTTTTGAGACTATTCCTGGCTTATTCTTTTCAAAACACAAGTTTCGTTATTTTGCTTGTGCCCAACTTCGAGATATATCTTTAATGAAACAAAACATCGGTTTATGCCAGGGATATTCTCTTACCCGAAATTCCCATCAGTTAACATTTATAGTTTAACGTGGCGCCCTTTTCCTTATTTATTCCTTATTTTTTTTTGTTTTATGAAACCCACCCCCAACTCCACTGAGCTTGAGGGAGCTACCTTTATTCCGGGTGAGGTAGCTCGGACGTTCTTGAATTGTGGAACGTTACACCTGCTTATCAAATAAATATGCAGAGTTATCATAACGATATCTCCGCAACCAATTGCACTAGAACCTACAATTACATGATAACTTAATAACATATAAGGTGATGGGTTTTCCAACCAGCCATTGTGATTAAAGAAAAAGCTCATATATCTATTTGAACTCATAATTATTAACTATTCTTTGAAATGATAAATTATACAATATTATTGATTTCTACAAAGTAGGTATTTTCTGATATTTGATCTTTAAAAATAAAGGCAGAAGGATCAAAGTAAAGAAGAAGGGAAATTAAGCTCACACAGTTCTTCTGAAGTTAGTGACTTAATACTTGGTAACGGGCTTCTATTTAGGATATGAGTAAGTATATTAATAAAAGATCATTACAATTTTAAGCCAGGGATGGAATAACTCACCGGAAGGGTCGGAGAGGATACGCAAATAAATTCCCTATACTTTACCCGGGAAGTTGATTAATCGTTTGAATCTATCTTTATCTTTACTTGTACGAAGGGGGCGCGCTAAAAACCATCTAATACACACTACAGTTCTGTTTAAATCAGCTTAGAACACCTCGAACATGTAATAATGGAAGTTTATTTCTTAAGAGTAGAAATATATGACACGGGTAAAAGGGAATAAACAAGACAGTCTTAACACCAGGGACTATGATACAACATATACCATAGCATTGTTCGGGTATAATGCTAGAAATTATTCGAATTAATATCTTGGATCAAGTCTAACACTAAATTTTATCACGATATTTATTATTTTATCTACGATTGATATACGTAATATAAACATTGTATCTCTGTTTAGATTCGTAGAAAGTGATTCTTTTCACACCTGTATTAATTGCGCATGCGCGTCTCGTAGTTTTGAACAATTCCTCTTTTTTCCACTCTAGTGACGAAAAGAAGAAGTATTCCTTTTTTTCAACTCTAGTGACGAAAAGAAGAATTATTCTTCAACTTTATACACGATCAGCGAGTTTGTTTACATTTAACAAAACTAATTTGATGTTTGTTTAATAAAAGTAACTGTTTATATCGAGTTTTTTGTGAATATCAATGAGTGATTTTAGTGATTACGACGAATATGAGGAGAATAATACGCCTTCCGAAATAATTAATTCGGCACAAAATACAACTAATGAATTAATCTCATCTTTATCAAAAGAGAAATATGAACTTTCATACAGGAAGTTTATTACTTTTTTCTGTATTTATTATTAAAATCTAACAATCGTAGATAAAGTACGGTACGCAACTTGTGCGAAAACGGCATTTTGCATTGCTTGTGTGGTTTTACTACCCTTGCTATCGCTCGGGTGCAAACTCCACACTCGCATGCAAAATTCAACTTTCCGCACTCGACGCGTAATGTACTATTATAGTTAAACATTTCTTTTAGATGGTGGTGTTACTTGAAATTTTATTATGTTATATAATTTATATTTTTAGCGAGATTCTGTCAAAGAAAACACAGTGTGAAAGTTTACTATATTATATTATTATTATCAGAGCAAGAATCAAAGACTAAAATAAATATAATACAAAAAGATCGCGGTTTACTCAACGATTTGTTATAAAGGAATGAATGTCGGTGTGGTTGAAAATCCGGTTATATACCGAAATCACACAGGACCATTTCTGCACCTGTGTTTAATACCGCACACTTCAGGTAAACCACTCAGAACCAGGTATAAAACCACATTTTAAGGCCCTCAAATATCTTTATTTGATCACACATAATGCTAACTATAGCCAGGAATACAATAATGAAAAAGTAATTAAGTATATGAAAAACGTGGAAACAAAAATATAATTAAAATAACAAAAACATATATTTTTGTACTTTTTTTTTTATCCTATGCCTTGGTCGTCTAAGGCTACACCTACATTGGATCCGTATTTCTCCCGACCCGATGTCGACCGATAAATCTGATCAGACGACTCCCGACGAGAGTGCCTACACTGGGTCCGATGTCGCCCGACCACGCGTACCAAATAAAAAATGTTTACCACCTTAATGAAGATAGATGTTCAGTTTTTTTTTGTTTTTTTTTATAAGTTTCCTAACTATGAGAATTTACCGCGAAAAATTCAAGGACTACCACCGCGTGACAATAGAAATTTCTTCTTGATTATGGTCTTTACAAAAAAAATAGGGATTATTTATAATTAAAAAACAACAATTTTTTAATTTACAGTTTAAAAATACTAACACAAAAAACAATGTCAAACTATTTCTAAATAAATTATATTTATTTTATTTATAAACGTTAGTTTAACATAAAAATCAAAAACTAATTAAAATTTTAATTAAAAATATTAAAATAGGATACCTTATCTGAAATATTTCATATGATAAATAAATTACAAACAAATAAATTTCATTCATCTACTGTAACATCATATGAAATATTTCAGATAAGGTAAATTATATTAATATTTTTAATTTAATATTGAATTAGTTTTTGATTTTTATGTTAAATTAATGTTTATAAATAAAATAAATATAGTTGATTTATAGATACTTTGATATTGTTTGCGTTAGTATTTTTAAACTTTTTTAAACTTAATGGAAAATAAGCAGTAACCACAAATTGTTTAAAATAAATATTATATATATGTTATTGTTATTTTTAGGCCTGAAGATGCCCAGGTTTGGCCGAAATATAGCTAAATTCATATATAAAAAATTATAATTAAAAAAATTGTTGTTTTTTTAATCATTAATAATCCCTAAAGACCATTATCAAGAAGAAATTATAATCAAAGGGATCAACTGAAACAATAGAAACGTTTAATTATGTTCTTGAAGGCATTAAAGGCGAACTAACTAGCCAATCTAGCTTCAGGGTATGGGCAAATGTAGTAGTCATTGTGCGCGTCGGGCGTCGTCGGATTGAGATATCGGACTGGAACCAAACATGTTTGGTCGGCTGTTCCGTCGGCCCGATATCGGGAGTCGTCGGCCGTCGTCGGGTCGGGCCTCCCCCTCCAATGTAGGCACCTAGATTAAAACTCTAGTGTTTGTTTTTCCCCCGACGTCGGATCGGATCCAATGTAGGTGTAGCCTAAGGCGGCTTCGGCCATGCGACGTCTAGCAGCCTAATATACATCACTTAAATTATTTTTGGTTTGCCGTACATCTTCAAGAGCTTGACAAGTGTTAAGGAGCAGGGATGTCATGTCCCCTTGTCGACATAATGGACAGGTTGCAGATTCTGCGACTCCGATACGGTGTACGTGGCTCTTTTTTTTTGTACTAGAAATTATTTATTAAATTAGTATAACTGTTGCTTAGATTGTTGGTGCCAGTTCTGAAATTTAAGGTATTTGGAGTTTTGTAAATATAGTGAATTTCAAGGATATAACCTTTGAACTTATTAGATTCTTTATCGCAAATTTTAGTGCCTTCAAAGTCAAAATTATGTTAAGTATTCGAGTGATAATTAGTTAAACTTGAGGGATTGGGACTTTCTCAGTGTGCTTTATTTTATAGCATCTAGCTAACATACCCTTTTATTATACTTGAACTGTTGCGAACCACCTCAATTATTATTTTATATTCTAAAATGGGACATATGTTAAGGATATGGCTATATCATGGGAGCTTTTCTTTCAATTGAAGTATTATGTATCACCAAAGCAAGTACCTAAAAGTTTTGAGGACCTGAAAAGTTTGTATGGGAGAGGCTGGCTCTAATGTGATGAACCTCCTGTCAGTAGTTGGATGGGTGACCACCACATCTGACCACACAGCTGTGGGTTGGATACCTGGAGCGGCCCTCCCTCTGAATATCGACCCAGCATTTGTTTAATTAGATCGGGAGTTTCTTGAAAGAGCATCAGCAGCAGGTTTCGGCCTGTAAAACCGTGGTTAGACCATCTCATGAAGGTTCAATAAATATCCACCCAAAGAAGTGGACACGGGGTTTACCGACCAGCACTTTACTCATGTGTGACGGGTCTAACTGTGTTGTATAAATCCCTATTGGTTTGATATTTGAGTTTGTTCTAAGGGCTAACCTATGATGAACATTCGGCGTAAAACCCCCCCTGGCTACATATAGCAAATTAAATACGTGGGGTGTCGCGGAACTCCCGTTAGGAACGAAGTTGCTTACGCTTTTAAATAAATATAAATTATAAAATAGCAGTGGTATGTGTACCATTATAACTACATATACAGTGAAGTTAAGAATTCTATTTTTCTAGTGCCAATAGCGTTGAAAAATATGGAAAGTTGCTCTCTCTTTAAGATTAATTACAAACCTATAATTGCCTCACTATTACCTCGAAGTGATTCAGAGCAGTTATAATGATCAATATTCATGACAGCGGTTCGAAAGTGAAAAACAATACAGTAGCTTACACTACTCTTTTTACTCCGAATTAGATTATCGTAATTATTACTTTTACTCAAAACTTCATTCACAAGGTAACTAAAAGTTAAATGTACTGCTACTTAATTCTGCTACAGAATAGAAGGTAACTGTAACAATGACTGTTACTCATTATTGTATCTGTATTTAGAAGGTAGCTGTAACAACAACTGTTACTCATTACTGTAAAGCCGGCTCTACAGTCTACACTACACTATCGACGAGTATACACGAGTACATGAGGTACCCTCCACCCTCCTCACTCTCGCCCTTTCACCAAGGGGTTGAATGAAGACGAGGCACCCCCTACCCAGATCCCTTTGACTCGGGTCTGAAATATCAACTTGGGGTGTCGGGGCGAGGCGAGACTACCCGAGGCAAGGCGAGCACATCCTCCACATTCTCGTGTTCACCGATCGTCGTGGAGCCGGCTTAACAGTATTGAGAAGGTAACTGTAACAATGGCTGTTGCTCAATTCTACTACAGAATTTAGAAGATAACTGTAACAGTGTTAAGAAGTTAACCTTCCTTAGTCATTTTAAAATTAATAAATAATATATTATATACATCTATCTAACCTCAACCAAATTTATCATAATAACTAAAGTAGATTCTTTCATCTTTCTACGTTAATTACAATTAAGTTTTATTTTATGTGTTTAAATTAACAGAAGTGTATCATGATAAAAGAAATAAAAAATATATTATTCTAAATGGAATAAATTGAGGTTTCCCTTCAAGGAATATTTCTTTTACAAGATATGCTTCCGTTTTAAATGGTACAGCCATGAAGTGGAAGCGAGATGCCTCAGCTTCTCAGCGATATCAGGGGTACTGGTGTAGAGCACGAAGCAGATCCACAGCAATACAGCTACAAACGTTGCTTGAACTAACGCCTTGGTGAACACTTTGCTTAGCGGCTTCTCAGTCAACACCTCTACCTCGCTGAAACATAAATCACCTTAACTAGATTAAAAAATACTTTCTTATAAGGTCTTATAATGAAACCTATATCATTTTATTTCGAGGTTGATCCAATATTGAATATAATATTAAATATTTAAAAACAGCTGCATAAACTAATCGCTTTGGACTTTCATAAAATTAGATCTTTTTTGAATATGGAACAGTGCTTTAGGTAAGTGACAATCTAAAATTATGATCTGAGAACTATCTCAGCATCTTACAAGATCAATGCTTTCAACCACAAAACAAAAATGTTTTGACAGGTATCCTAACTGGATTCTATGAAGTAAATTAATATCTACACCTGATTGGTCCGGATGATAATCCCTTGTGAAGGATGTGTGAGAAAGAGAATTAATCCCTTCTCGCCTTATCAACAGTTCTCCTGTATTAGCTTGTCTGAGCTGGGAAATCTTTGGCTTAGTCATTCTGCCAACTGAAAAAATGAGGTTGATTTCCCTAAGAAAGGTACTCAGTTTCTATGGGTCTGTCAGACTGCTTAGTGGATATAAAACTACAAGAAAGTCTGCTCAGGTTTGCTCCTTGGATCCTTCGTGTGAGGTCTAGTGTATCGGACTCTATCTTGGAAAAACAATTCTTCCTAAACGCATAATAGGAATTTTATCTGTCATGAAGTGTAATTATCAGTAGACAGACATGGATTGACAGCTAATATTATACTGCTATTATTTAAGTAAAAGTTTACCCGTTGGAATATTCATTTAGTATTGAGCCAAATAGTTGATTTTTGATGGTCTGCACTTTTGAACAAGTTTGAAGGGCTGAATTGTTGTTGAGCAAATTTATATCCGATTTGAAATCCATCAATGATCCGTAGATACTGCTTAATGAAGTTTCGTCGAGCCACCGAACTCTTTTCTTCTTTGTAGGTGCTTTTGCGCTGGTGCAAGGCTCGTTGATGTTTTTCATTTCCACGTAATCGAGCAGAGCGTCTCTCAGAGCTCCTTCGCCCAGCCTGAAAAAACTTCTTTGTTCAGTCAACAAGCCGAAACCTCCTAGGTCTTTCTTCAATTCTTTGGCCGGCGTCGGTCTGATGGAGGATTTTAAATTCGATTTCTTTTTCCGCTGCTGCTTCACCGTGTCGGGCGAAGAAGAGAAAGGACCACGAGAAGAAAGTAAATCGGGCCTCGACATTATCTCTTGTCTTTTCTCCCACGTCTTCTTGGCGTCGTCGAAACACTGACAATCAGTAATAGATTCGCAATCAGGCAAAGATAAACAAAGGTCACTCATGCTTCTCCCGAGATCTCTTTCACCCAAACAATCTTCTCGATACGGCTCGTGGCATTTATAGCAGATGGTAGCCGAGGGGTCGGATTTTTTACCGTTGTGAGTTCTACCACTCACCGTCTTGTGAGAGTCACAGTTTCTTGCACTCACAGGCACTTCTCTTTTGTGAATGCTATACCTACTTTTATCGTTGCGGCCCTTCGGATTCTTCCTTGAAGACGCATGATGAAATTCGGGAGACGATTTGGAATTTATTCCCGGGTCGAAATACTGGTACAGTTTGCTAAACGAGTATTTGAATTTGTTTACAACACTCGTGTCTTCATTATGCGGCACGTGATGAAGAACACCCAAAAGTTTACTGTTGAATTTCTTTATGAAGGCTTCTTTTTTCATTTTGGCTTGGATAACCGTCTTAAGGAAAGCGGACAACGACCTTTCGGTTACGAATTTCTTCAAGTTGAGATCGTTTGTCGAGATTCCCAGTCTGGCCGCGGTTCTCATCAGGGACTCCATTTCCGGAGTGAAGGCCGTGGGAGAAGTGTAAGTGGAAATCACAGTTTCGAACGTGTCCCACAGTTTCTCCGGAACTTTGTCTTTGTATATCGGTTGTATCGAGTTATCCAAGCAGGCCTTCGTGTAACGCTGAGGTTTTCCGGTTTTTGTCGTTTCGTAGACGGGATCGGACATGACGTTGTCAAATAGAACCAAGAGCTCCTTTCCCAGTGTCAGCGTAAGGAGAGGATCGGATCTGAGAAGTTCGGCCAACTCTTCGTTGCATTTCCAAACCTCCGACATTATTTTCATGGTGAATACCTTGAGCTCTTCCACGATGACACGACCTTCGGTCTTGAGTTGGTCGCTCAATTTCTCCAATACCCTTAAACTCTGAAGGTCCATCTTCTCGAAGGTAGACACGGCCAGATTGCAGATGTCTTTGGCAGGAGGTTCACTAAACTGGACATCCTTCAGAGTCAGATGACCGTCAGAGTAGTCGATGTAAGCGCTGGGCTGTGACGGTGCAGATGCGTGAGACTCCTGGGTCAGAGCGGGAACGTTATCATTCTCCTGTTCTTCTTTTCGCTCATCTAACAAATCATAGCACTCAGAGTCCACGTCCTCAGCCATTACTCAGGCTCTCTACCCAGGATTAGAAATCTGCAATTAAATTCCTCTTAGAATGACTTCTAATAATAATAAATAAATAATAATAACTTCTTTCCCTACAGAAATCATAAATAAATTTAATCAACCCTTAAATGGTACACGCTTCTAATAATATTTTATTCACTAAAATCACTAGGCTGAGCTGTCATTCACATGTGTATTCATGCAATATGAATGAACCGTTTATGATTAATCTTTAGCAATCTCAACAAAAACACTTATGTAAAAAAATAAGCCAAGTCTCGCGTAGAATCAGAATCATTTTTATTTGTTGTGAGGCGATAGGTGTAGGCAAGCTTTCCTCGTCCAAGTAAGTTTACTAGATCTGATTTATCAAGTACAAGTAAACGATGTTTGTCTGTCCCCTCTCTCTATTCTTTGTCTCTATCAAAATTAAACATTTTCTTTCACAAATTAATTTACACGTTTTCATTTTTTTAAAAACTTTTTATGACATGGCAAATTCGCAATACAAAGTTATTAAACTACACTAAATAAAATAATAAATATTTATTATTAATTTGAGTATCGCAGTGCAAGGATACAAAATTCTATAAGACACTATATTTGTAATATTCATTTGATATCCCACAAAAAAATTGTCTCACAGCACATGTGTACGCATATAAAATTTGCAAATTATTGAATGAGTGAGATGGTTCGGGAGATATACTGCCGTGATAAGCCAAAAAACCGTATCTGTCATTATAGTCGAAAATAAGGTTTTGACATAGTCAAGGTTTTGGGGGCCGTTTTTGATGGTCCCGAAGCCATATCTTCATCCTAAATACGAGAAAACAGAGATTTTTAGTTAAGGTTTTTGTATTAAAGGACGATTTTACGAAGCAAAAAGTGCCTTAAGTGACAAATCAGAAGGGAAAATACTGCATTTGATGGTAGATACGGTAATTTCGTATCTAAAATCGCAGTTAATTTACACCACAGTTAGTGACAACTGTTATATTCAGATAGAGAAACTCTTTATCTACTAAAGGTGTTATTATAAATTTGATCTCCCAACAAGTGTATTTATTTAACTTAGGTAAAACTAATGTGGCTTTAAAGAGAATAAAATTCTTAATTTGTTGATATAAACTAATAAACAATCGGACGAATAATAAGGGAGTTATGAGTCTTTAAACTTTGAAAACTTTAAAGTCGATTATCTCAAAACTTTTTTTTCCAAATAAACAGCAGATATGGTTTTTTGGCTTTGCACGGCTGTATATGGGACATATGGTACAGGGACATAAATATATGTATGACGGACAAAAATAAAACACCCTTGTCCGCGGTATAAAGGTTTTCAAGGTGATCTAAAAGGTATAGACTAACTCACTGAGTCGAGGTTGACATAATTCAAATCAAGTTGGGCAGCAAATTCGAGATAAAAACTCTTTGCTCTTTACCATAATTTTATTGCTTCCGAGCTTACCGGATGTAACAGAAGCATTGTGTTCACTTTTGAGAACGAAAAAGTTTTATGTCTCCGATGTTAAAATTCCAAGACAGAAATCTGTTTCAGACATCAGGGAACTATTTGGTTCCGTGTCTGCCTGTCTGTCTGTCGGTCTGCGTGTCCGCAAATCATGAAACGTGCAACGATAACTTGAGTAAATTTCGACCAATTTTAATGAAATTTGGTAGACATATTCATTTTACCAATGCCAAGGACGAGTTTGTTGGACAACTTCATCTATTCAATGAGACAAACATTTTTTTCAAATGTAATTTTTTAAGTAAAACTTACAGTGACACTCTTATAGTGTGTTAAAGATCGCTAAAAACTGTTAATTGTTTAACAATAAACATATAACAATAAAGTAACATAATGTTAATATAACAATAAAGTACATGATAGGATGCGAGGAAGCTATGTGCCACACTAATTGGCAGTGTATTTGAATGTATATGAGCGGTCTTACCGTGCCTACTGACCGCTTGCGGAGGTAACTCTTCGTTGCCAGTTTGGCCTCCGTCCGGCTCCACGACGATGGAGTGGACCGACTTGGTAAGCTTAGTTTTGCTCTGGGATTCCTCAAGTCTTTCGGCCACGAGTTCGCACACGATCTGAGACAGGCTTTCCAGGCTCCAGGCGTCACACTTCAGGTATCCAACCGATCCGCTCATCTCGTTCCAACGGTCATACCTGCGTCCCATCTCAAAGTAGATCATCACAGAACATAATTATTGGAAAACAAATAAACTAGGTGTGCAATACTTGCAATATTGAGCTGATGCATTTTAATCTTATTTATTTATTTTCATTTTTTCCCTGTTTTTTCTATTTTACAAATAGAATGAAATTATACCCCTCATAAATGAAAATATGACAAAAGCTAACATAAGAACAATAACTGTACTCTTAAAGACTACATGCATCTTTAAGGGCATATACTATTTTAACTTTTGTACCCGGTACCCCCGTGTACCAATTTGGACCATTTCATACCTTCCTGTGTTTGGTCACTATGACCGTGCCGATTTTTTGCGGATCGGTTCAGCCGTTCAGGATGAGTATGCGTCCAAACAAATGCAAAGAGCTTCGCTTCGCTCAGCTCAGAAAAAACCTTAGAACCGCTGAGAGAGAATTCATGTTGTTAGTCATAAAACAGTATATTACGCGTCTAGTGCGGAAAGAAGCATTTTGCATGCGAGTGTGGATTTTGCACCCGAGTTATATAATACTCTTAATGCTCATTTTGATTAAAATTATATTGTAAAACAATAATAATTTAAAAATGACTCATTGAGCTGTCGAACGGGACAAAAAAAAAATATAAAAAAATAAAAAATAAAAATAATAATAATTTAAAAATAAACATAATTTTTTATAAGTACAGCATCGGAGAAACAGAAGTAATTGGCTGACCCAGAAGACATTATTATGCGTTGCACGAAAATTATCTTGTCAAACTTAAAATAACAAAATATCTCGAAGGAGAAACTTTAATAATGCTTAGTGCACGTACTTCATTCTTTTTTTTCTTTTTCAACTCAAAATCAATTTTGTTTTCTTTCATTTTTTTTTTTTTTTTTTTTTTTTTTTTTTTTTTTTTTTNTATATTTATTTATTTATTTATTTCGTTAACTTATTGATGTTTTGAAAATTTTCAATATTCTTTTGATAAAGAAACACTATTATGTTTGAACCTCAAAAATAAAATGAAATGGTTTCGCTTCATTTTTCATGTTGATTCTACGAGAAAGGCAAATAAGAGATCGGTCTGAAAGAAAAACTGTGTAGAGTGGGGGTAAAGAGGAAATTCAAAGAAACATTTTCCTGTTTCTTTTCTTGTGAGGATTCCTAAGGATATTAATATCCTGGGTGAAAAGCGATCGATTTTGATCATTTATAAAAATTTTCCTCGAGCTCCTTTATTGTTTCCGTTTTTCAAAACTTTTGGTTTGCAATAATAAAGTTAAAATATTTTTATATTTAATTTTATTGGCTCTTTTGGGGGTATTGGATACCTTTGTGATAAAATAATTAATATTCCCAAAGCCAATTATAACTTTAGGCATATAAATGAGATTCGAATTGTCTATTATTGTTCTTCTTTTGATGTTTTATGGGATTGGCTGCGAAATTTGGAGTATTGAGGAATAACATATTGAGAACAAAGAATAGCATGGTGGAAGGGGAATGCTATGATCATCTGAGAAAAGAAGTAAAAAGTGTTGCTAATGGCCCCAACACTCGACAGAGCCCCACGTTTGGTGAAAAACGCGTGGTAGATTTTGGACTTGACAGGAAATCCAGCCTGGCTCGCAGAGCCTCTCCAGTTCATCTGAGTTTCCCATACATGGTGAGTTTTAGTGTGGCGCGGGGCCGCTTGGCCTGGTTAATTTGTTGCCAACATTTGTTTTCCACTTTAGTACAGTAAAATTAGGCTCAAACCCAAACATCCAAAAAAAAAAAGTTCTACCCAACGCCAAATTGTTCTATGCCCTCCTCGTGGTAAGTGATAAAAAGTTGCACGACTTGCAGCGTCGGGTTTGGTGGGGAGGGGGGAGGAAAGGGGGTAAAAGGGCATTTTTAATAGTTTTTCACAAATATCTCGAAAACTATGAGGTTTAGCGCTAACTTTGTTATATACAAAATGAATCTACTTAAAATGTTGAACAGAAATGGACTTATGCATTTTTTTGTTAAAGTTAACGATTACGGAGTTATGAAGCTGTCAAAATAAATACTATTTTCTATTTTCCTTGAAACGTTTTGGAAAGATTTTTTTATTACAGTTATTTTGGTGATCCAAAATTTGCAGCTTCGAAATGACTGTTAGAAAATTGACAGTTTTTTCCAAAAAAAATTTAAATTTTAAATATTGCTCTTGTTTCGGGCCCAATATCGGCATAAAACCGCTCACCTACGAGAAAAGCCATAAGAAACGAAGTTTTAGTAAATTTATTTGGCTTTCAGACAAGCACAAAATGAAACCTGTTGACGAAATAGTTCTCCTGCAATCGTAAAAAAACTAAAAAAATCTAAATTTTATGTTTTAAAAAATTAGCCTAAACCACTTCCAAAAACAATTTTCGGGCATTTGATGGAAGAAAAATGTGTGGAATCATGTTTTAAGGTGGAAAAGTGTAATTAAGACCATGTATTTTCATTTAAAAGTTCCAAGCAAAATAGAAAATTGTGATATGTTTACCCTTCATAACTCCTTAATCCTTAACTTTAGCACAAAAATGCATAAGTCTATTTCTGTTCCAAATTTTAAATAGATTAATTATGTATACAACAAAGTTAGCGCTAAACCTCATAGTTTTCGAGATATGAGCAAAAAACGATTAAAAATACCCTTTCCTCCCCCCTCCCCACCAAACCCGACGCTGCAAGTCGTGCAACTTTATATGACTTACTACGAGGAGGGTATAGAACAATTTGGCGTGGGGTAGAACTTTTTTTTTTTGGATGTTTGGGTTTGGACATTTTTTGAGCTAATTTTACTGTACTACTTGTAGTGTATAACAAAAATCTCGTTGATAACATGTATTTTTATTGCTAACAAACATTGTTGGTAACAAATTCAGAGAATTTTCCAAAATGTTACAAACAATTGTTATCAAAACATGTCAATAACTCTTAAGTAAATCCGGATTTATCATTTTGTTATTAACATGGATACTAACAAAATTGTTGGTAACTCTGGTGTAAACCCGGCTTAAGTTGAATTAATTATCCAAACCAATAATTCTACGTATGCAAGTCGATGACATCTTTCAAAAATAAAAAATATTAATAAAATAAAAAAAAATGACATTTTGTAAAAATTCAAACAATTATTTATGTTATTAGGACAATGGTTACACGTTATTTTATTGAAGGAACATACCTCGTTCTACTTTTAAATGTGGGGTAATTAGTTTCTTAATCTTGAACTGTGATATAAAAACTTGGTACAACAATAAACTTGGACTTGACCAGCGCAACACATCACTAATTGTTTGAGTCACAAATTGTAAATAAATTAAAAACAAAAAAAAATTGTTTATATTTGTTTTTAACAAATCTATCAAACTTATGTTATAATACTAAAAGTTAAGTAAAACTCTTTGCTATTACTATAATACAATCGCATAAATAAGTATAGCGTAATAAAATCATTCTTTATTTATTTATCTAATTTAGGTCTTAATATCATTATTTTCTTGAGATTGAAGAAACCATCTTGACCTTGAAGTAAATAATTTTTTTTCGAAATGTCGGTAACTGTAAAATAAAACATTATTTTTTGATATTGACTGATGTCCATTATTCTAAATGTCTATTCGATTTTGAGTAAATGTGCACATAGTTTTATGGCAAAACCTTAGACCATGTATATACCTAGACACGCCATTCCCTTTATCTGTCTTATACAACGCTGAGACCAACATGTTTTGACAGTTTTGCCAGCTGGTGACGTCACGCGGAGTCCTCCTACTGTCAAAATGAGTTTTGTTTGGTGCGCCGGTTTTTAAATTATTCTTTGTAAATCTTATTATGTCAAACTGGTAGTTTTTGCCGTTTCGTCATAGCCTAGGAAAGATGTTGGCATAGAATAATACTATATATAGAAGGAGCATAGAATCTAAATCCTAAGCAATTACTGATAAGAGGCTGAAGCCAACTTTTGCCGAGAGGCTTGTGTCCCTTAGACCAGGGGACCAACATAACAACACTCTTTTTTTCATTTAAGCTGGAGAAGGTTGGCCACGCTTTAGTAACTATTCAAAGCCCGCTCACAAACGTCAAGAAAACAAGCCCTGCCATTGGTTATTGTTTACGTTTCACTCTGACGTCATTTTTTTCAACTCGCCCGGCATGATATAATAAACATTATTTTTAGCATATAAAATAAGATAAAACACAACAAAAATATTACAATAAACTAAACTGATTATCAATAATTATAATTTAATAAAAAACTTAAATTAAAAAACCGAAGGCAAATAATTTTAGAGTTATGACGTCACAAATTACAAAAAATAATTTTTAGAACGCAGATAAGGTACACAACCAAAGTTCCAAAGTTGGCTTCAATGTTATCAGTGACCCTCCTTCTATATATAGTATAATTCTAAGGATGTTGGTCTCACTGAGTGATTGACGTGGCGTGTCTATGTATATACATGGTCTAAGGGTAGAACAAAGGTTTGACATATTTTTTTTCTGTTTAAAAAAACAACTTTTTAATCCCATAGGATCAGGAGTATCCAACTCCAGTATTCTAGAGGTGTAAGAGCACTAGCGCTGCACTAGAATATGGTGGTTAAAATTGTAAACTACTTATGATCTTTTGACATTTGTACTATTTTGTAAATAAACAATACAAAAAAAAAAACAGCCTCGGTGGCCGAAGAGATGCGCGATAGCTCAAAATGCGAAAGTTCCCGGGTTTAAATTTAGTAAATTGACAAATTAATTTATTAATTTACTTCTTTGAATTAAGAAGCATTCAATTTCTTGAATGGTGTAAAAGATTTAGTTACAATATTAACCGCCAGATTCCCGAGCAGTGCCAGTAGTCTAACACAGGTAGATAAAGAGAGGAGTTGGAAATTTTTCCGTTTAAGGATTCTGTGATCGCTGGGATATTAGTAGGGATATATTAATAGGATATTATTATATATTACATATACAAAAGGATATTACACTTTTGTCATTTTCAGCCACAGAGATAAATGCGTTTACTTTTTAAAAAGCCGGGTTTACACGATCCAAGTATGCTTGGACTAAGTTAGTTTTGACTCTACTTTGACGCTACTTTGACGCTACTTTGACGCTACTTTGACGCTACTCTGACGCTACTTGTCCAACGCTACTTACTTACGTGTCAAAGTCAACTTGGACGTCTAACTTGAGTTGGGTTCCATCAAAGTAGACTTATATATAAAAAAAATAAAATAAAATGGCGCCTATCTGACAAATTATGAGAACGAGCCAAAAAATGACAGATGTGAGGTTAAGCTGGGTTTTGATAACCAGAAGTTGATTTATCACCACTATTTTAAAACTTGATAAGTACAATTTAACTGGAAAGTTCTAGAGGGAAAAACATTTCACTCAATCCAGCGATCATAAAATCCTTAAACGGAAATATTTCCCCCTCTTTATCTACCTGTGTTAGACTACTAGCACTGCGCGTGAATTTGGCGGTTATTATTGTAACTAAATCTTTTACACCATTCAAAAGATTTAAAGCTTCTTAATTCAAAGAAATAAATTAATAAATTAATTTGTCAATTTACTAGATTCGAACCCGGGAACATTCGCATTTTGAGCTATCGCGCATCGCGCATCTCATTCGGCCACCGAGGCTGTTTATTTTCTATTTTTTATTTACCAAATAGTACAAATGTCAAAAAATCATAAGTAGTTTACAATTTAACCATCATATTCTCGTGCAGCGCTAGTGCTCTTACACCTCTAGAATATACTGGAGTTGGATACTGGATACCCCTGACACAATCTATTCTAACCTTTGCTTTATAGTGTATCAAAGTTCCACAACTTGGACCTACTATACTTTGATCTTGTAAACCTTACTTCAAAGTTCCACAAACACTTAGACCAAGTGGAGTTGATCGAAGTGACTTGGTAAAAGTATACTTTGATCGTCTTAAAGAGCTTTCTAACGATGTATCTTGAAGGGTAAATACTATTTTGACTTTTGTACCTCGTACCCGTGTGTACCTACCAATGTTTTTTTTTTTTTTTTTCACCAATCTGAATTCTAAACCAAAATATTCATATATTATCATAATCCAATAATACGCAGATTTCTTTGAAAATTCACTCATTAAGTCATGGTGCATGACTTGACTTTTTTATATCCGCTATCAATCAAAATATTTATAAGAACTATTATTATCGTATGAAAACAATATGTCTATAGTTCTAAAAATAGCGCTATCAATATCAAGTTAGTGATAAATAGACTGACAAGGACATGGTATAGAGGTCAGAGTCAGCTGTCAAGCTCACGACACCGTAACAGAAGACTCAGAGGCTCTAATCAATAAACAACTTGCTGATAACAGCCTATCAATTCAACTGATTGATAACAGCCTCTTCATATCAACCTGGAGGTAGCACCTCCATATGTTGTTATGTTGTCACACACTTGACACCCAGACCCTCAACATGAGTAATACGAATTATCAACGTAAATCAATTCCAGCATGGAACAGTTAAGCCGGAACTTCTTAAGCCTTTAATCATTTCTAAGTTGGAACAAACACTTATAACCGTAAGGAAATTTTGTGGATACTCAAAAGTCATACAAATATAATAATAATTTGAATTGAAATATTTTACTTTTTAATTTGTTATATGCTATATAAATATGGGAAGAATCTGCAACTGTTGTGATGACGTGATTTTCGAACTGGAGATTTTGATGGATTTAAGGCCCGGTCACAAAGAAACGTGACGCGAGCTAGCTAAGCTTCGTCTACGAGCTCTGAGATCTATTATACCGAAATTGTATTGTACCGAAAAATTGGAACCTATTTTGGATCCGATTTTTATTTAAAAAATTCTAAAATGTATTCGATTTTATACCGAATCTACAACCCCCCTGCACACTGGCCGACACGACTGCCCGACGGTCAGGGCTACGACTCTCGGACCCGACAGAACTTTTTCGTCAGAAATGTTTTTAAATAAATTATTTTGTTCACGATATTTACCATAAAAACAACTCCTCTCTGGCGGGGAATCGAACCCGGCCTCTCACGTTCGCGTTTAGAGCTATTATCTCAGGAACTAGATCACTCCCGGGGAAACGATATATACGGTTAGATTCATATTTAATTTTCTTAAATTGTAGATTTAAAAAAAAAAAAAAAAAAAAAAAAAGTCAAGACAGTTTTCGAGAAATACTTTTCTTTCATGTTTTTAGGGGATAGCACCCCAAAATTTATAGCTATAGTTTTTTTGCCTTGAGGACAAAGTAGTTTTCGACTTTCAGAGGAGTAGGGTACGATAGTAGCGATAGAACTATAGTTCCGATAATACGTCCGGAAGTGATAACACCTACGTAGAGGGGCTGAAGTATCTCCTAACTCGCCCTATACTTCTACATACATAATCTGAAGTATCTCTCTTAACTCGCCCTACATTCATAATAGGACATAGGATATTATACCTCCAAATTCCTAACGAACAGAGTTAACCGGAGAGAAGATAATACGGTAGAACTGAGGAGAGAAAATACCGCTTATGAACAGATAAACTTTTAATTTAAATCAAATTATAATTACTATTTCCTAGAGGGGACAGACAAAGAAAAATATACTTCAGCGCCGGGATTCGAACCACGGGCCTTTCTATATTCCCAGTACAGATGCTCTAGCCAATAAAGCTACACTGAAGAATAATTTTCTCTGTCGATAACGATACCTAGTCCCGAATTGAGCTTTCAAATTTTTCTACAAGTCTAGAAGTCAACATTAATGACATTAGAACTGGACCGAGAAATATCGCTTGTAAATAGAAATTATAAGTTTATTTAAATTATAATTTAAATTAAACGTTCCGTAGTATGAATACTACCAAAAACTTAAAAATTGAATGTCTAATTTATTGTACTAGGTACATAATAATTGGGTACTTTATAATTACAAGCGTTATTTCTCGGTCTAGTTCTGTTGTGGTTAATGTTGACTTCTTGACTTGTAGACAAATTTGAGAGCTTAATTCGGGACTAGGTATCGTTATCGAGAGAGAAATTGATTATTGCGTATAGCTTAGTTTTCTAGAGAACCTATACAGGATATAAAGGAGGTCCGTGGTTCGAATCCCGGTGCTGAAGTCTATTTTTCTCTGTCTCCCGTTGTAAATAGTAATTATAATTTGATTTAAATTAAAATTTAAACGTTCCGTAGTGTGAATACTACCAAAAACTTGACTACTAAAAAAATAAACTTGACAATTTGCTATTTATATTTAATATACAGAAAACTTTAGTTGATAAATCAATTATTCAACATCGTAGAACCCAAGCTCTGGTATCATAATAAACTAAAGTCTGGAGCGCTTCAATCTGAGTAATGGAGATTGTAATTAGAAAAAAAGCTCATTATCAAGCATTAAACATTAAAAGTAATAAAAGTTTGGATGGAGTCTGTATTTCTTTTTTAGATTCTACGCTAAGAAAACACCAGAGCTTGGGAGAGTAGAG
Organism: Gerris buenoi; assembly: GCA_001010745.2. Lineage (NCBI taxonomy): Eukaryota > Metazoa > Arthropoda > Insecta > Hemiptera > Gerridae > Gerris > Gerris buenoi. Next base: position 5,010 of record KZ652751.1, on the reverse strand, counting down.
TCCAAACAGGTAGTTAAGTAGTTTTCTACTTCTGCACGAGCTTAGAGAGTCATGTTAACACAAGGGACACACCAACACACATGATAAACTTTAAAGCGTGTAAAAAGGAAAGTAAGAAACTTAAAGAATTACCCAAACTTCAAACTTTCAACAATAGACTTGTATTATTCTAGAAAAAGAAATGGAGGGAAATCTATAAATAAATTTGAACATATCCTTGGTTTGAATAAAAGAAGAAAAGGAAAGAAAACTCAACACTTCTCGTCTCGGCTCCGCCCCCTTACCCCCACTCCACTCGTTTAGATTTCATGGGATTGGTCATCGTAAAAAACACCTTCCATGTTAAAAGATAATAAAACTGCTGCTTGTAAAGTTTTATTTTTTCTTTTTCTCTTTTTTTTTATTTATTTATTTTTTTTTTTTCAATTAAAGGCCTCCTAAACAATTAAAAACGTTTAAAGATTAAAATTTAAAGACTAAAAAATAGATTTAATAATAGGAGAGATTTTAAAGAAAATTAGAATTCAGTCTTAATTTTAATTCAAATCTAATTATAATTATTATTTATTAACACTGGGAGACAGACAGAAAGTAGACTTCAGCGTCGGGACTTGAACCACGGGCCTCTACATTTCCAGTGTAGCGCTCTACCAACTTAGCTACGCAGGAGAATGATTTTCAATGTCGTAACCGATAACTAATCCCAATCTAAGCTCAAAAATCCCCAAAAAAAAGTTGACCATGTCAATCGATATTGTCGTCGACCTTGTCGATCGACATAGTGTGGACACGGCTTAAGATGTCATGGTGAGTAAAAACTTTTTAGTCACCCGCCATATTGGCCGCCATCTTGAAAATATTAAAAGTGAAAACTCCAAAAAGCGTTAAGTTGTGACAAGCCGAGATGCATTTGTATGCCGAATTTTATGACCCTAGCTATTGTAGTTTATGTGTTGGAGACCAACAGTTGTTCTTTATTTACTTTATTATTTATGTTTTTTATTATTTTGTAAAAAATGGCAATTTTAGCAACAAACGAACATATCACTTCTACATTTTAAACTCATTTCTTCGTTAACGTAAATAATGTAAGATTCGCAAGAAACCACGATGCAACCTCCTCCTTTTCTTCGAATGTGTTCGGAAAAGGCATCACTTTCACTGGAATTCGAACACATATGATTCTACGTAAGATTTTCCTTACGTAATTACGTAGCAAGATAAGGAATCCGTATCCTGCGATATATGCACTCGCCTTCCAGAATCTGCAGACGACGGATCTTCGCTTTTGTAAGAAAAGCGACCGACACGTGCACGTGTCACCCTTCAATTTTTATTAATGTTTAACTAATCTAACTTCACTAGTTTAGTATCAGGGCCCTCAGCACCATTTAATTTTACTTCTTACTTCGCATCTCTTCGAGTCGAGACAGCAGAAGACTTGGACTAGCAGCTTGCAGCCTAGCGTCGGCGTAGTCAAGTCACCACGGCTAAGTCCATTTTATATATATAATTTCATGTATTTAACTTAACTTCAGTGTGAATGTGTGTGTGAATGATTGTTTTTGGTGTGAAACAATTTTTTATGTATAAATTTAACTTCTAACTTAACTGGTGTGAATGCGTGTGTGAAAGAAGCTTCACTTACCTCAAATTCCTTTTGTCCGATCTATTGTCTGTGTTCGGTTTCGGAACGAATACAGACAATATATCTGGTTTAACTTCATTTCATTTTAATAAACTTTATCCTTTGTAAAACAACTGCTGGTAACTTATACCGCGTGGCATGTGCCACACGTAATCTATTTTATCACAATTATATGCTTTCGTTACGCTATCAATCATTGTTCGTAGTATTTTATTTTCCTTTTTTAAAGGTGGTCCTTGGGTTATGTTGTAATTTTGGAAACCAGAAATTCTTAGAAAATCATATAAGGTTTTGTACCCTATGAGTCTAACATTATGAATTGATACAAGCAAACGGATAGACAGACAGAGCCGTTATATAAGGTTTCTTTTCGTATTTCGTACAGAAACCTAAAATTATTTAAGTAAAAACTAATTCCATTTTTAAGTTTTTGGTAGTTTTCTTACTACCGAAAGATTAAATTTTAAATAATTCAAATTACAATTATCAATAACTACGGGAGACATACAGAGAAAAAAAGACCCCCCGCACCGGGACTCGAACCACGGGACCTCTGTTTACCGTACAGGGGCTCCCGGTGCGGAGGTCTATTTTTCTCTGTATGTCTCCCGTAGTTATTGATAATTGTAACTTGAATTATAGTAAAAACTAATTATGAATTATAAAAGTGAGGATTGAACAAGAAATAATAGGTTTATTCCAATAACACTTTAAACTGTACGACGCATGCGCATTTGCGAAAAACGATCAATTGTGGTCCGTTGCGCATGCGTCGGACAGTTGCAAACCAGTTTGAAGTGTGGTTGGAACAAACCTAATATTGAATAAACAGGATGATATTAAATCTTGGATGATAAGGACCCTTATCAACCTTAAGCATCAGTCCAAGTTTTTCTTCAACAAGATCCTTGTTTTGTATCAAACAACTTTCATTTAAGGAAATCTCTGCAGGAGATAAAATAAAATAAATGAATGTTTCAATGGTAGCAATATGAATTAAAAGGTTAAAATGTTTGTCTTCTAATTGCATTATAAATGAATATTTTATTAAATTACCTTGTAAACTACCAACTAAAACATAAGTACTGCATTTTTATTTGAAATAAATAACAATTGTAATAAACAACAAAAGATTTGTTTAAAATCAGAAAAACACTTCTTTACTTTAAGTTTATAAATTTAATTCCATTTTCCAAACATTTTTTTTTTTTTCAATTTAATCTTTTAAATAGTTCACTTCTGTAATTTTATTAAAATCAAAGGTAAATATTTCCATTCCATTTAGCGGTTTGTTTACAAAACTCGGTTTATTTAAGAGAGACTCTCAGCAATGAGTTTACTTCCAAAACTTAATTAAACAATCAACAAAATTGTTTCCTCAAAAAATAATTAAATTATAATTGTTATAATTGTATCGTAAATATTCTCTTAGAAATTATTTATTTAACAATTAAAATTTATAATAGATTTTTTAAAGTTAAGATGTAATTAACGAAACAAGTAAAAATAATCATAATAAGTAAGTTTTCACGTGTAACCTAAATCAATATTTTCAATTAAAAATAATTAATTAATTCTACCAAAACCATTTGAAAACAGAAAATAAAATATAGGGTAGGCCAGGGCCAGAAAGCTTATAAGCGATCAGTTTAAAAAGAAAAGTTTGAATTTTATTAGTTTTTAGATTATTTTGTTGACGTTGATCTATTATTGTCCACGAAGATGCAAGTTTGAGAGATCATTAATTGTACATACAACTCTATCAAATGAAGTACAATCATTAATTGTACAGGATCAAATAAAGTTTTGTGGTTTTATTTATTAGTTTATTTTCCCAAATAATAAAACGGTCAACACCGGACAGAACAATAAAGTATAAAGTCGTGTAAGGAAAGTTTTAGTTCCAGTTCTATCGGGACAGATTTATCCTTTTTTCCATCATTACAATAACTTTTAACTTTTAATCCTTTTTACTGGTCTTATATTACTTTGCTTTGTAAGTTTCATCGCACACCTATTACCCCAATTTTGAACCACTTCCCGTCATTCAATCTTCTCCAAATTTTGCACATAGAAACAACTAAGGTGAAGAATACAGAAACTAAAATAATAATAATAAAAAAAACAAAATGGCGTCATATTTCTTTGCTTTTTAAGTTTCATCGCACACCTATTACCCCAATTTTGAACCACTTCCCGTCATTCAATCTTCCCCAAATTTTGCACATAGAAACAACTAAGGTGAAGAATACAGAAACTAAAATAATAATAATAAAAAAAACAAAATGGCGTCATATTTCTTTGCTTTTTAAGTTTCATCGCACACCTATTACCCCAATTTTGAACCACTTCCCGTCATTTAATCTTCCCCAAATTTTGCACATAGAAACAACTAAGGTGAAGAATACAGAAACAAAAAAACAAAAAAAAACAAAAAAAAATGTACATAAAACCAGTTTTCAAAAATGGAATTTTTATATTAATTATTTATTTTGATCAAAACTAATAACTTTGTATTTTAGTTTAGAACTAAGATATTTTAAAAAGTTATTTTGAAATATGGTTACCTAAGCCTCATTTTTTAACTTTCTCATATAAAAAAATAAAGTATTGTGATGGCGTGAAAATTTGGATTTTTTTTGATGAATTTACACGTTTTGAGGTCCCCTGAGTCCAAAATAGTGGTTTTTAAAAAATGTCTGTCTATCGAGTGTCTGTGTAGACGCCTGGAGCCCAAACTAATTGACCGATTTTGAGGAAATTTTGCATACAAGTTTAGAAAAATTTTACCCTAAGGATAAATCTAGAATGAATTTTAACCCCTAATATGGGGGCATTACCTCCCAAAAACACTGAAAAAAATTTATTTCTCGAAAAGGATTCCGACGATTATGATTTACAATTTTTAAAATGACGTCCATTTAAATACAAATCTAAGGGCTCATTCACACTGGGATTCCGGAATGCGATTCGTGTATGAGATTAAAAAAATTATCAAGATTCAGTATCTCGGCGGCTTCTTCCCTCTAATTTTCCTAGAATGCTCCCACTTGTTCTGACCATTGAAAACTCCATCGTCATAGTCAGTTCAACTTCTGTTTTATTTCAATTTAAAAATGGACGAGATAGAAGTTTTAGCAGTGTGGTATTTCACTAGAAAAGCTAAGGAATGTTAACGAGGATACAACAAAATATAGATGAACATTCTTTAATATGAATTAAAACAATTCCAATAATATTACTTTCAGGAGCTTTGTTAACAAGCCTTTTTTCAAAAAAATAAACTCATTTTTTTTCTTTTATTCAGGTCACTATTGCTGATGACTTCATGACTTATTTACTTGTATTAAAATATAATACAT
>KZ652750.1:158327-193155 GCA_001010745.2 Gerris buenoi | reverse complement strand
TATATATATTTAATTCAACAGTTTACTTTAAATTTATGAGAAGTCAATTTAATAATGCCAATCTGCTTTGTAGTATAAAATGTTTGTAGAACCCTGACATTTATAAGGCAACTTAGAATTGGTATCAAAAGCTACTTAGATACCACAATGTTGGGTGTCCCTAAGGCGATTAACAAACCAGCAAGTTGGGCTACATTTTAACTCATAAAACCCATATGGAATCCAAAATTTAAACGAGTATATATACTTGCAACCTATTCGTCAGGAACTTTCATTTGATACCGTACTCAAATAGTTACGCCAGTATTTGTAATCTGACATCTCTAGCTTGAATAATTCGGGTAAATGAACCAAAATACAACGGACAGTTAGACACATCACCCTCGGCATAGGGTTAGGAGGATGATCTACAAAATTCTAAAAAAATAAAAGAAACAGTTTGCACACTTTAATTTATGTTCACTAGACCTGTGTTGAAAAGTGAACAATAATATTATTTCTTTTGATATATCTGCTACTTTATTTTCTCCTATCATCTACGTGTTTAACTCCAAGGTCCCCATTTTGGGGTTTTGGTCTTATGACCGTTGAGTGCTCGAACCCCCGAACAGGTTTAGGAGTTCTGTAAACTAAGTTGGGAATTGTAGTGCAGTGTGCCTTTCGTTCCATTTTAACATTAAACCTCCAACTAGAAAACATATTACACATTTTACCTCGGGCCTCGGTTTATAGTAAATCACGCCTCAATTGATATAACATGTTTAATATTGAATGTACTTTAGTGGACTGGTCAATCTAATGTTCTAGAGTGTATAATAAAAGAGAGAGAGAGAGAGTGTGTGTGGAATATAACGTTTTGATAAGAACACTTGTTATCAAAGGCTTCCTCAAGGAGCCTCAGCGAAGAATAATGTTTTAAAATTAAATTTTATAGGTGTTTCTAGTAAACATCATTTATATTCGTTATTATGGCTTCCAGAAAACTCGATCTCGAGCGAGATAAATAAAATTGACTGCGGAAAAAACAGTCTTTCCTCATATCCACACCACCCACATTACGATATATGAGTCTTTATTTGTGTAACCTTAACTTTCTATAGCATAGGGAAGCAAAGAAGAAGAGAAGTTTGCCGCTGAACTAAAAGTGACATGCCAATTTCGTGTAAATAAATGGACCGAAAACAACTCAGTAGTTACCAGCCTTATTTTTTAGATGATACGTGGCATTGATTTTGAGATGGCACACTTTTTGCAATAATCCAGAGTACAAATTTTACGTACCACAGAGCTCTATACTTGACGTGAAAAAGACTGGGGATTAAATAAATAAAAAAAATGATAGACAGGATACAAATATTTTATACAAATTGACATATGAAATACATATAACTCATTCCATATCTTCCCTCCAAAACTGCTGAAATGAATTGCTAAAAGAGAGGACCTTAAAGTAAAAATTAACTAATAAGTGGAGAATAGAGCTTAAGTAAAGCGGCCCGCACACTTTCAATAGTATTGTCAATATATGTACATATAAAAGTATTGTCAATACTATAGACCGTGTGCAGGGTTAGTATTGATATAAAAAAACAGTATTGATGAAAATTTGTTACTAAATTGACATATTGACAATAGTATTTTCAATAATATTATTGACAATACTATTGATCGCGTGCGGGCCGCTAAACATGTTCATGCATGCGTAATGCATATATATAATATTATACTCGTCGATAAATTACGTAGTTTAAAATTATTTTGTGTAGGATATAAGTTAAAATAAATTTGGATACACATACATTGGTTAGTAAAACTGAATATTGTATTATAATCAGTAAAATCTAGATTGATAAAATCTTTATCTGTGTAAGGATGAGCAAGAGAGATCTTCGCTAGATTTAGTTACATATTCACGTGAAGAACTGCATGTAATTTCTAACATTCATATTTCACTATTAAGCAAAAGTATTTTTCTCTGATATATATATATATATATATATATATTATAGGTGTTTAGTTCGCGTGATAGGTGATCACCGTGTTCCAACTTTGTCCAATATTTTTATTGTTTTAATGTGTCGAATTTTTTGTTGTTGCCTTTTCCTTTAAACTTGCCCTCTTTCCACTTAGAGCAAGCAACTTTTTTTTCATTCGTGACTATTGCCCCCTCCCCCCTTTATTGTATTCTGTATTTTACAGAGGGGGGAGTTTATTTGCCACCCTAAAAGTTCAGCGCATGCTTACTAAGTCCCTTCTCGGTGTTCCAACCTCCCTTTTTGTCCCTACAACTTTATCCCTAAAGCTTCTCCCTATCCCTTCCCCCCTTTTCTGTAGTAACTTAGCTACCCTATTCAAGTATATTCGTAACTNGTTTAATAATATATATATATATATATATATATATATACATTATATATAATATATATAATATTTTGCCAAAGATCCCTCCAAAGGCCCGGAACCCTAAAAGTTATAGCTAGATTAGAGACGTAACGACCATCTTTATTCAGCCTATAAATTATATATAATATTTTATTCAAACATCTGGTTGCTTCCTATATTTTCCAACCTTTTATTTCAGATTTACATAAATACATTACGGACGTACCATCAATTCAAATTATTCAAAAAGGAGGAAATTAATAATTATTTTGAAAAGAACAATTGTAAACTTGTGCTGTAAACGGTTGAGTTTGAATATTTATAACAATATGAAAGTTACTCGACTGTGATTTTCTCCAATGTGTGATAGCGACTCGTCATGCAAGAGGTGTAGTTCAATTCAAAATATTCATATTCATATTCATTAAAAATTAAATATTCAAAATATTCATTATTTTTTGTGTGAAGAAGTTCTTTTGTTATTGAACACCTCGTGTGTTATAGAAGTTAATTGTCAAGTCTTTCTTTTACTATTTTTATTTTTAAGGGGCTTTTTATCCGGACTATTTGTGCTTCCAACCGTAGCGACGGTAACAGAACCATTTTGACGAGTCTGAAGGAGAAGCGTTATTTACGTCTCCAAATTCAAAAATCTCTGGACAGAAATCAGTTACAGATATCAAGGAAAATGTTTGAACATTCAATCTGTTGTTCAAAATATTTTCGAACCACCATAAACTTAAAACTGTTCATCCGAATTTAATAAGCTTTGGATGGTAGATAAAAGTTAGCTACTGTTGGTCCCATATAAATTTCAACCTTCTTTGTCCACTGCTTCCTCTTCTTCTTGCTCACAAACCTTATTATATTAATACCTAAATCTTCAAAAGAAATTTGAATGGTTCGTCGAAAGTAGACCACAGGTATTATTATATTAATTTCAACTGTCTGCTCACATTTAATAATAAATAAGTCAGCATAAATAATAGTACATTGCGTGTCTAGTGTGGAAAGTAGCATTTTGTATAAGAGTGTGGAGTTTGCACCCGTGCGACAGCGAGGGTAGTAAAACCACACAAGCAGCAAAATGCATACCTTTCGAAAGGTGGCGGTGTACCGTACTTTTTTTACGATTGTTGGATTTTAATAATAAATACAGAAAAAAATCAATAAACTGCATGTATGTTAGTTCGTATTTCTCTTTTAATAAAGATGAAATTAATTCTTTAGTTGTATTTTGACGAATTAATTATTTCTGGGAAAGTATTATTCCTGGGGAAGTGTTTCTCCTCTTTTTCGTCATAATAACTTAAATCACTCATTGATTTTCAAAAACAAAACTCGATATAAAACGTTACTTTTATCAAACAAACGGCAAATTTGTTTTGTTAAATGTAAAAAACTCTTCCTTTTTACCGCCCTAGGGTGAAAAAAAGGGGAATACTTCAGAATTATCATTAGCGCATGCACAATGAATATACAAGTACGTAAAGAATCAAAACCGAGAAATTTTTTATTCTAACTAATCTCCTTCTCTCTTATGTAAAGAATCACTTTCTACGCATCTAAACAAAGATACAATGTTTATATTTCGTATCAATCGTAGATAAAATATATTTGACCTCAATGGGAAATGAACGGGTATATAATACTATATTTTTAATTCCTTATGGGATCACATTATTTTATACTTATAAGACAATTTATCCAATAATGAAACCGAGAAAAATCTGTACAATGCCAATGCGGAGACAATTTTTAATTAATTAACTACGAATCTTATTATTATTTGATGTTCATATTATTGATATGAGTAGTTTAAAAGTTATAGTTTATTTAGATTAAAATATCATCAACATAAGAAGTGTAATCTTGTTTATTGATAGGAGCATTAAAATTCAACATGAGTAATAATTTTAAAGAAGTGGCACAAATTGCTAATAATCAGATTAGTATTATGATTTTGGATATACAAAAAAAAATTTAATTAATTAATATAAATATTCACGAAATTTTATCATTTGCATTGAGAAATCTATTGGAGTAGAAGTTTTGGGATGAAGGAGGAAAGTCTCATCTAGATTCCACATGTAAAGTGGTCTCGGGTGGAAGACAAAGTCGAGTTCTATGGTCCCGTCCTTTTGTCTTACACTGCCTATTGTGTGCCTAAAACTTGCACCACATATAATGTAAGATTCAACAACAATACATCGGACTAAAATTCTAAATCCTTTTTTCTAAAGAGTAACACAATAATACAAATTTGATACTAGCCGTTTGCAAAGAAAACGAAAAGTCAGCTTGTTTTCTCTAAAGTTACGATGTAATGAATCTTTTACCGTCGTAAATTATGTGTTTTTTTACACGAAGCAAACTTTAAAAGTAACATAATCGCAACAACTCCTAACAGAATACGTATGTAAAGGTCTTCTTTATTATCATATTTAGTATTAGAAAATTGCGTCTTAAGTTGTACCTTACATAACTCGAGCTTAGAGAAGGAAACGAACACAATATTAATTACATTAATTAATTTCATTATACTAAATAATAATTTTTAAAATTGGAAACCGACTAAAGAAACGGTAAAGAATTTAGTGTTTTCTCTAAATAATGTAGCAAAGACAAAGGAGGTGTCTAAAATTAATTAGAGGAGATAAAAGCACTTTTCTTGAATCCACTGTCAAAAAACATCAACTTACATCATTTGATTTCCACTGATAAACATCCAGGTTTGATTCCCGACTCCAGTATTCATTCCAAATCGCGATAAACATGTAAATGGGTAGCTTTTTGAATGGAGTGTGGGCAGTGAAGTGGTATAACACGTATAATGTCAACTATATAGATTATAGAGCTTACAGAGCCATTTTCGATTTATTACGATTTTCTTCTTCAGACATCAGGGAATATGTTTGGTTCCGTGTCTGTCAGTCTGTCTGTCTGTCTGTCTCTCTGTCTGTCGGTCTGTGTGTCCGCGAATTATGAAACGTCCGACGATAACTTGAGTAATTCTTGACCGATTTTCATGAAATTTGGTATTGTTCATTTTACCAATGCTTAGGACGAGTTCGTTGGACAACGTTATCCGTCCAAGCGTTCACGCGTAACGCTCACGTAAACGTGAGCTTCATATTTAAAATTGGAATTTTCGGTCGGGAAAAAAATCAAACCATATCTATTCAATAAGACGAACATTTTTTTGGAATACAATTTTTTAGTAAAACCTACAGCGACACCCCTTAAAATAAGATAAACGGTCGTAGCTGTGTTGACATTTTTTTAAAAAAATTAACGCTTTGGCTAATTGAAAAACTGGTTGCACAAACCGGGTCTGATTTTTAATGATCTACAATTTTGGTAATAGGACATTTTGTCGTATCTCTATCGGTTGTACCCTAAATGGGGCAATTTTGATTTTAATTTTTTCAATTTTTACCTTTAAGCTCTCATATCTTTGGCAATTATTGACCGATTTTAATTCTGATTTTTAGGCTTTAATCTGTCACTAATGCCATTTAAATTAAGTGTTTGATATGTTTTTAATTCGTCCTATTACCTGAGAAATTGAGAGTAAACTTTTTCCCGAGTGCCGTGGTCACGTGACCACTTTTTTTCGATTTCAGTATTGTGTCGTATATCATTTGAAAGGCCTTGATTTGTACATTAAAGCGGTTTTATTTGTTTATTTTTATAAAAATTTGTACCCGTACTTTTGTACCGATTTGTTGGTTTTTTGCAGGTAAAAGAGGTTAAATAAATTTTTCATAATTTTGTAAGTGGTTTATTTTTCTTTATTAGGTTATTTTATGCCTTATTGGATTGTTTGTTTATTTCAATATAATTATTGAACCCAAGGGTACAGGGGTACAATTGTCAAAATTAATATTTTAAATAATGATGTACATCGTTGAAAAGCTCTTTAATAGTAGATTAATAATTGTTATGGAGTGTATATTGTTATGTTTATTTTTTCTTAGGATAAATTGAAAATAACTGTTTTCTTTAGTTTTTCGGATTTGGTTGAGTAGGTTATTGTTTAAATGGATAACTTAATAATACATTTTAGCTCTTCTTGTCTAGACCATTACACATTGATACATTATGTTATATTTAAGCTTTATTTAACTTTTTCACCCAAATAATTCATAGGGGCTTGATAGTTTATAATACTTGATAATTAAAAAACAAAATAGCTTAAGCCTACTAATATTTTGGCAACCCATCTCTAGGTTTCCTGACCCCCCCCTTAATCAATGAGAATTATATAAGTTAAGTCAAGTACCAGACCTATAAAGTGTTAAAGATCGCTGAAAACTTAATTATTCTTACACAATAAACAATAAAGTAATAAATCGTTAATGCTAATATAACAATAAACTACAAGATAGCATGCGAGGAAGCTATGTGCAACACAAATTGGCAGTGATTTTACTTTTCCTTATATAGTAGGAAAAGTATTGTTTAAAAAAAAATAAAAATAAAAATAAAAAAAACCCGAGATTTTTTCTTCGTGCTGTGTATTCACAACTTTTTACGCGAGACTTATATTTTACTTTTCCTCACTATCTATAGAGTAGGAAAAGTAATGTTTAAAAAAAAAAAAATCGAGATTTCAACGGAATTATCCGTATTAGGTGTTTTTAAGACCTCCTGAGTGGTTTTCAGCATGGTAGTCAGCAAAAATAAATCGAAATAAATCGAAAATGGTCCTGATCGAGTTGAAATTTGGAACAAATGTACCTCTCTGTATAACAAACAAGCCCACCAAATTTCATTATGATATTGGCCGCCATTTTGAAGTTATCAATTTTTGAATTTTTAAACTTTGTTATAGCATATCGTTGAACCGGAAAAAATTAAGGAACAAATATTTAAAAAAAAACCATGAAATTCCATCAATTAATTTAAAAGTTATAATGGAATATAATTATTTATTAGTGCGATAATTTTGATGACGTCAAAGTTTGTTTACATCTGTCAAAATACCGACAAACTTCAAATAATAAAATAAAATATAGGTATTAAAAATAAGATTTTTTGGTTGGCAGCAGGGGAGTCTCTGAAGTGAGGAAAAGTTCTGAGGTACGAGGTACCCCTACCCGATTTTTTTGATTTATCTTTGGCATCAATAGGGTAATCATGGTGTGAAAATTCATTGAAGAATTAGAGAACCGCGATTCTGCATTATTAGACAATGTGCAAGAGTTTTTAAGTCAGTGATGTGAGAAACCCTTTTGACTGTACACTCAGCCGGATTTAAACTTTTGGATCAACGCTAATTATGAAATTCGTTCAAAGAACTGTTTTTTCTTTGTTTTTTGCTTTTTTCCATTGCATGAATGAGTAATTTTGCTGCAATGTAATACAGTAAGTGTTAGAAGCGAATGGAAGTATTGTTGGTATAATTGGATTCAGAGTTAACGATCATATACAACCGGCCGGCAGTTGAATTATGCCAGCAGAGGTAAAACACATGAAATAAAACGAATGCTATTCATTCAATCCTTGAGTAAGGAGAAGAAATTTAAACAAAATTAAATAGACTTTTAAAATGTTTTTCTCTCAGGGTTTTAGTTTAAATTTAAATTTTTAAAAAAAACTATAGCTCGTTATCGTTAGTTCATAAATTATTTTATTATAAGAATAATATAATAATCGATTTAATAATCTTTTTTTACTATTAAAAACGTTTTTTGTACATAAACCAGCCCAATGAGAAAGATATACACTAAACTGTGAGTTGAGAGAAATTTTTTCTCGCCAAGAAAAGGGGAAACTTAAGAGAGCTATAGTTTTATACATTTAGATAAGGAAGAAAAGACTGCATAGACTGGCCTATACCTGGACTGAATAGACTGGCCTATGCCTGGACTGCACAGTCCATCCTATGCCTGGACTGCACAGACTGGCCTATGCCTGGACTGCATAGACTGGCCTATGCCTGGACTGCATAGACTGGCCTATGCCTGGACTGCATAGACTGGCCTATGCCTGGACTGCATAGACTCGCATGCGCAACTTTACAGTCCGTATATCCGTAAGTTTTTGTTTATATCTCAATCACAAATCGAAGTCGAAATCAAAACAGAGTTACGCTATTGTTGTTTTAATTTTTGTTTTTGCACTGAAATAACTCTTATTGGACTTATATTTTGTAAAGGATGTTTTAATGCTTAATATACATATTTCTATTTTCGTCTATAATGTTGTTTTGTTATTTTTTAACTGAAATACAATTATTTAAATACGTTTTATAAATACTTTATCAATTATTTACTTTATTTTATTAATAAGCAAGTCTCGTTGTATAGCATATCCGTGTTATAGGCATTCTAAATTTTTAAAGAAATAAACAAAATTCAATATGAATATAGTTGAAAGGAGTTTAGCTTTGTTATCGTTATCAGTAACTGCAAAATCTCGGCGTAGTTATAAGTATTCGTCCACAAACAAAGCTGGCATCATTTTAAAGATTATCTGATATATACCAAAGATTTTGACAAATATCCCAGTTTGATATTCATAACACTTTTGATGATTCTGTGTCAAAAAAAGTTTAAGATTCGACCCAAGCTAACTCATAATATTAAAATGTTGTTCACATAAGTTTTTATTACCAAATAAGGTACTAATAAGCGAATCTACGATGGAACATTCAGGTAAATGAGCATACACAATTTTTTAAGTGAGGAAAAGTTCCGAGGTACCCCGTACCCGGTTTTTTTTTTTAATTTCTCATATAAAGAGAAAATATTGGGATGGCGTGAAAATTCGATTTTGAGATTTTTATGGATTTATACCCGTTTTGAATTAAAAAAAGTGGTTTTTAAAAAATGTCTATCGTCTGTCGTGTAGACACTGGAACTTAATCTACTCAGCTGATTTTGACGAAATTTGGTACGCACGTTCAGAAAAATCCCCAATCCATTTAAATTCATACCCCCTAAATTTTAGCTACAAATTTCGGGGCGTCACTCCCCAAAACTTGAAAAAAGTGAAAAAATTATTTATTTAAAAAATCCAAAAATGTATTCCATTTAAATAAGAATCTTAAAATATTAACCGTTTTCCCAGGAAAAATCGATTTCCAGAAAAATAGCTTTAAACACGGACGGAGAGGGGCCTTCTTTTATTCCACGCCAAGGAGAAGTTATTTTTATGATATATTTTGATAAAATATTCAATAATAATTATTAAATGTACCTACAAAATCAAGAAAACTAAATGGAAAACACTGGGTTAAGTAATTATGAACTCGTATATAAGAAAGTTTGTCTGAGTTGGCTCGGACGGATTATTAACTTTTTTATTTCAAATCTACGAAGTTTCAGACAAGAAACTTCTGAAGTTTCAAAAGTTTGATCCTTGATTAGTAAAAGGCAGAACCCATATAAGAAAAATATTACATATTTATCTTCTGATTATTATCAGTCTGTGAGATTATGACTTACTATGACATTAGTTGCGTTCGTATTCAAGATGCAACAAATAATATTAGTAAGTGAGGAAGAAGTTATGCAAAAAGTACATTTAAATTATTTCGACGTAAAAATTATTGTATACAATAATTGTAATTGTATATACTATCTTTGTATAGTATATCTTGGAATGGTTAATTTGACATCATTATTTATTTGTATTCATGTTTAAAACTACTGCGAATTATTAAATTTCAAATTTCGCACAAACCATGAGAATAATCGTGTTTTATTAGGAGTACCCTTCTTGATGTAAACAAGTAGGCTATTCTAAATATTATACCTGAACTCCATTTTTTCCATAGGCGTAGAAATTTAAAATATTTATGCAATTACTAAAACACCTAAGTTCTAAGCCCGCATGAATTGATATTCAATCATTTTTTTATTTAGGTTTTCTCCCCCATAACATTATGCCAACATACCAACTGTTAGGAAAATCGTATTGACCGTTTGAAATTTATACAAAATAAGATTTCAAAATTTAAACTTCAGGCCGCAAAAATAAGCAACTTTGGACTAAGGTAGGTTTACTTAAATCTGGTAATGTGAGGCTAAGGAACATGGAATACCTTTTACAGTCACCCTGTATCGAACCCGATCGTCTTTAACTATATGAGATCATAATCGTATAAAACGTTTTTTGAGAGAAGTGACTCAAATTTAGAGCTAAAACTCCATTATTCTATTTTAGTTCGGACTTTTGATAATGAATGCCGAATGAATTGGAACTCGAATAAGCAGTTAAGCTCCCCGCGTTTGCACAGACCAAAGATAGATTTTTTTTTAAACATTTTTATGACTCAGGGGACCAACCAGAGGTGTAAATCATTGGTAGTCACTCGATCGAATTTTCACGGCATCACAATACTTTATTTTATCTACTGCGTGTATGATAAAGTAAATAGGGTTAAATAAATAAAAGGCGCTAATGAAGACCCATTACCTTTCCTTAATAAAAATATTGTAATGATTATTATAGTATGTTTCTTTTTTACCATGTTGTACAAACATAAAGTTGAATATTAATTGAAGCGAGTGCAGCGAGCTTGCTACAATCAACGAAATATGCTCCGTGTCTGTCAATGTGTCGGAAACGATCTTAGGATCTGACGAAATGATTTTAATAAAACTTCATACATATCGTCCAAATTACAATTGAAACAGGCGTATAACATTTCAACTTCATACAAGTAAGTACGAAAGTTTTTGCGTAGTGAAGTCATACATTGTATAATAATTGAAAAGGAGATGTATGGTTAGAGGAATAGTAAGAATGCAGGGCGGTTCTTTTACTACTAGCCACTGTACTTCTATCATATCCTTTATCCATCAACTCATCATGATTCATGATTATCTTTTTTTTCAATATTCCATACATATTTATTACTATACGCTCGCTTCATGAAAGAGCTACGTGATGCCTAGTTAAATTTTAGTTCATTATTACTTAAAAATATTTTTTTTAGTTTCTGTTCAAAATAATTTTATTTAAAAGGTAAAAAGAGAAAAAGCAAAATTTAAATCGACGTAAAAAGTACTTTCAATCAAATTATTAACTTCATTATATTGAGGATGACTATTATTTTACATTATCTCCTTCTTCCACGAGTCTAATTAGCAAGAAAACTTAATTTTACTAATTGACAGGGAATAAAATGCCTTATGCTTGGTTCAAACTGACTTGAAGACACTATTGCAACAAACTTTGCTAAAAATAAGAAGAAATACAAAGTATTGAAATACAAAGGTGTCGCTCAGTGAAGAGAAGGATATTTCGATTTGTTTAAAAAAAAAATCTCTTTTTTACAGTCTCAGAAACTTTCTTATTACTGACTATCTCTTAAAATCAAATTTCTATAATATTTTTTATTGTTACAGAAACTTGTTGAAGCGTTTGAACTATTGGCCTTGGCCCTTAAAACTTCATGATAATATAAAAATTCTCTAATAAAATACTAAGTGCCAAGTGAAGCAAATTTAATAACGTTTTTCAAAAGAGTATAAAAAGTAAGTAAAATAGAAGTCTATTTCCTTTAAAACAACATATAAATTTATTATTAAAATTAATTATTGTTACACGGATTAGTATTCAATTCATAATTACATTAATGATTTTCAAACTGATAATATAAAACAACTGCCCATTTAATTAATCTTAATACTTTGTTTCCTTAAAATCATTAAACTGAGAGGCCTTAGGGTTGGAACAAATTTAAAACAAACTTAATTAATAATGTATAATGGCATACATGTTCAGAAAAATCATAAAAAAGTGAACAAAATTATTTCTCGAAAACGGTTCCGACGATTTTTATTTAAAAAATTCTAAAATTTAGTCCATTTAAATAAGAATCTTACGATATAAGAATTTTTCCCGGGAAAATATCTAGTTCCTGAGAAAAATAGCTTTAAACGCGGAGGGAGAGAGGCCGGGTTTCGTTTCCCCGCCGAGGAGAAGTAATTTTTATGTTATTTTTAGATAAAATGTAAATGACGGCCAGTGTACACCAGATCAAGCCATCTAACTCACAAACATCACCTGTACACAGTCAAACTTTTGACAAGCCAAGTTTGATCTGCCAGTTGGGCCTGAATAAAAGAGGATTAATTTTACGACTTTAATATCAAACTTATTGTGGGAAAAAAACTATAGAAAAAGTTCTAAATTAAGTAAATGTCAGCATTTTCTTTAATTTATTTTCCTTTAAGTTTGGTTCTATTATTTTTTTTTAATAGTTGATGTTTAAATTCTCGTTTAATTCTATTCTGTGAAATTATCAAGTTAAGTGTAAAAGGTCTCTGGCATATGAAATGCTGAAAGTAATAAAAACAATGTTTTTCTTCTCTCCCTTCATATTATTTCGTTTTATTTCAAACTGTGTAGAAGTGCAGTTCTCACCGTGAATACTTAGTTTACAAAATGAGCAAAGTTAAGTTTGAGTTAACATTAAAAAAAAAGTATTTAATTTTCCACTTTTCTATTTTTAGACGAAAAACAAAAGAATTTTAATTTAACATTCAAATCACGTTTAAGTTTAACACGGTTAACACGTTCGCAAGGAACGCATTAAAATTGATCGTTCAAGTTATACACGGTAGAGGAAATCTGAGCGACGGCCAGGGTTTATCGCTTTTCCAATATTTGGCAAAGGTTTCTGCCAGTTGGGGATTTTAAAGGATTTTCTGACCAAATTATCAGAGGGAGTTGAGAATTCAGCAGATTTCCAGCTAGAAGGGACGTGAAGAGAGAGAACTAAAGCTTTTCCTAAATTCTTTTCAAGAAAAAATACACAACTCTGGCTTTCTGGCCCCAGTCCCTTCTTTTTTCTTTCCTTTACCATATTTATAGTTCCCCAGGGGAATAGTAATTTTTAAAAAAATAAAATAAAGTAATGCGCATCCGAATAAAAAAATCTTGTTTAAAAAAGAAAATTGAGAAAAATGAAGAAAATTATTTCGGACCATATAAATCCACAAAAACACTAAAATATCAATTTTAAAATATAATAAATTCCAGTTTCTTACTCTTTTTTTTTGGGACGGCACTTTATTTCCTACATGCAAGCAAATAATTTACAACGTAACGCTGTATTTTTTTTTTTTTTTTTTTTTTTAGAGTGGGTATAAAAATAAGTAAAAACGAAATATGTAAGAAGCGAAATTATCTAGTAGACCGATAATCAATTTACCATTGTAAAATATAAAAGTCTCAAGATTCATTAAGAGTGCAAAATCAAAGAAATAAACAAGTTTCTCCACAAATGTCCAGGAAGATTCCCTTGAATAAGATAACACGTATGTAGACTGTCATAAATAATTTTTGCAGTTTATACCTGCATGTGTTCTGTGAATTAAAATTAGTGGATTGTAGGTAAATGAAGTATGAAAAATAGAATAACTGAATTATTCTTGAAAACTATACAGGGTGGCACAAAAGTATGGAAACCCCTGAATAACTCGTCAGAAATGCATTTTTTTTAAAAAAAGTTAAATACAAAAGTTTCAGGATTTTTCCTTAGCTACTCAACGGTGGCCTTGGATTTGTCCTTAAACTTGCCCTTAAGGGTCATTTGAGGGTCAACTTGGTTATTTTAAATGGGGACCCCCATTTTTTATTGCGGATTTGAAAAGAGCAGGAAATTTTATAAAAAATATGACCTTGACCATGTCCTTGAGCATGCCCTTTAAGGTCATTCCAAGGCCTAAATTGTTTTTCCAAGGGGAAAATCAAATTTGTATTGCGGATTGTGAAATAACCAAATGTTTCCCTTCAACAGCATCCTTCACCACGGACTACACCACGTTCTTCAACATGGCCTTCAAGGTCATTTTAGCCCTTCCCCCACCCCTTTATTAATTTATTTATGCGTTTAAGAACTTTTATTCATTTTTTTTTTTCTTAAAGGTTGACCACATCCTTGAGCATGACCACAAATAAGATCACGAAGAAAAATAATTAAATAAAAGTTCTTAAACGCATAAATAAATTAATAAAGGGGTGGGGGAAGGGCTAAAATGACCTTGAAGGCCATGTTGAAGAACGTGGTGTAGTCCGTGGTGAAGGATGCTGTTGAAGGGAAAAATTTGGTTATTTCACAATCCGCAATACAAATTTGATTTTCCCCTTGGAAAAACAATTTAGGCCTTGGAATGACCTTAAAGGGCATGCTCAAGGACATGGTCAAGGTCATATTTTTTATAAAATTTCCTGCTCTTTTCAAATCCGCAATAAAAAATGGGGGTCCCTATTTAAAAAAACAAAGTTGACTCTCAAATGACCCTTAAGGGCAAGTTTAAGGTCAAATCCAAGGCTACCATTGAATAGCTAAGGAAAAATCCTGAAACTTTTGTATTTAACTTTTTTTTAAAAATAAATGCATTTTTGACGAGTTATTCAGGGGTTTCCATATTTTTGTGCCACCCTGTATAATTGAAAATATTATGTTAGGTAAATCTTCCTTGCTCAAGGACTACAACCCAACTGCCATCTAAAAACAAATTGATTTGACACTGAGAGCACAACAAGTGTCTCCATCTATCGACTGTACCGCGGACTTCACGTGCATGAAGATGACACTAGGTAGTGCTGCTCTCTGGGAGAGACAGACAAACCACAGCTCACCAACATGTGCGCGAACAGCATGTAAAACATTGAATTCAGCAAATTGTTTCCTTGTCTTCAGGCGGCAGAGCACATAGAATATAATTTCGCATGGAAGTTAAGACAGAATAATTTAAGAGTGCTCTGTTGCACATTGAACAGCACACAGACCGATCCAGCTCATCCCCTCCAGACTTGGAGACCTGATCTGCCTACTCCTCATACTAAACGCAAGGATACGTTAGCATGCAGAATCTAGGCTATTAATGCCTAAAATGTCTTTACCTTCCAGACTCTGCCTTAAATAATAAAAATATTAAAAATATCTACCACAGGCTAACTAAAACTCAACAATGCAAGATCAACGCCGAGCTGTAGCAAAATTTTTGTCAGAAGAGTTATTTAAGGGGCCCATTAGCAAGGAGTGATGAAGGATTTTGGTATCCAGTTAGGAGGCTCGCTGAGAGCTATAAAGAAATAATTAATGCCCGAAAATAATCTATGACCACGGTGTAGCTAATCAATAGAAAAAATAGATTATGTATTTAATCTATTAATCAATGTAATAATACATTTATAAAACAAGGATCTTATACCATGCAAAAAGGTAAAATTAAATTATGCGTGGAATTAATTATGAAGGTATATACATAAAAATACATCGAGAAAATTTAATAAGTATTATTGTTTATTCTTCATGTAGAAAATAAACAACAGATATATTATAGTTTGTTATTTATACTGGTTCAAATTAATTACTCTGTTAAAAGTAGAAGTAATCAATATAAGTTCAGTCTAATATTAAAAATAATCATCAAAGATTAGGAGGTGTCGCTCGAAATACAGTGTGAGCAAATATTAATTCCCAATCAACGATCATCATTGCGACAAATATACACATTTGTGTCTGCCTGTGTATTAATCTAATCAACCGAATTCTCTATCACGGTTTAGACTGAGTCTAATTGAAAGTGAGATCAAATTTCTCCTGTTATTTATAAACCCCTTTTAAATTTGAACCTGGTATTAATGTTCCATAATTATTACTTATATTTCACCCTGATTTAAAGCTTCCTCAGGCTGGAAACATTCTTTATAACATTGTCTATTTGTTATAGAAAGAACAAAACTTTCGTCATGTTATTGCACCAAAAGTATTTCCACAATTGGATTTTTTAACAGGATTTCATCAAAAGGTTAAAAACGAATCCTCTCTGTACCTCCCTGAGAGAGACTTCATCCTCTTTGTGTGATAAAGTGGCCAAGTTTCTGTTTTTCTATTACTTTTATTAAAACAAAAATAAAACGGATAAAAACTCGTTTTTTAAAATAGACAATGTTGTAAAGCATGTTACCACCCTGAAAAAGCTTTAAGTAACATCGAAATACAGCTGCTTTTTTTTAAAAAAAATAAAAAAATATTCTTTTTTAACCCTTAAAAAGACCAACTGAGAATATCAATTTAGTTTTCGATACAAAAATAATCAAATAAGGGTTTCACCGCCAAGAAAAGTATTTCTATTTATAAATGGTACATAAAAGACCATAATAGTCATATAATAAATTGTATATTACTATAATATATATCTGGTTTGTGTAGTATCATAATCCTGCTTATCTTGCCTTTCCTATATCTTTATTTTTTGACCATTTCTTTATCTTTAGGACTAGACTTCCATTATAAAATAATACAATAAAAAATCTTCTATAAAATAATAAAAAAATAATATTCTAGAAGTTTCAAGAGGTTTAAAGTTTAAATTTCAAAGTACAGTTTAATAACACCTTGTCGTAATTATGATAAGTTAAGATAGGATGAAATTTTACAGCTGTTTAAAAAAAAAATACTAATAATAATAAAAGGCTCATAGTAATACTAATTAAAGGAGAATATCGGAAACTTTTCACGTCTATAAAACTTCTGATAGCACAGTCAACCGCTACAAACTGATGCAAGTATTACTAACAACAATTATAGTCTTATATTTAAAAGTTTCAAAAGTTAATGAAATAAAATGATATAATATCACTTCACATAACAGTAATATTATTAAATAATACCATTTATACACATACTAACCGCTAAGCCCGTGGCAACGGGCAGAATAAATATGGTTGAAAAAAAGAGCTGAGAGATAATTAGTTTAAATATTTAAATAGATATTTACTGTTTAAATAGTAAGTTTTATGCTAGAAGATTCGATACAGTGGGATGGCTCAGTGGTAGAGTTAATGCTTCATGTGCTGAAGGTCACTGGTGCAAGCCCAGCTTATAGTTTTTCAATTTTTAACGTTATAAATCATTTAGAGGTGAGTCGCCGTCGCCGTCGTCGGGACACTACTCGATTATATAAAAGATATCCTTGTATTATATTCAATAATTCTAAGTTTTAAAAAGTAAGTTAATTCACTCACTTCCAGCTTACCATTTACTTGATTACGTATCTTCATTATTTTCATTGATGTATAAACAAACTAATATATTTATATTGTTAAACTTAGTTTACATTATCAAGAGATTTCTCACCTTTACGCTACCAATTAATTTACCCATTGTTAATTATGATTTCAATCATTTACTAATCATTAAATCAAAGCTTAATCACTAATTATTAATAATTATAATTACTAAAATTATTAATAACTAAATAATTTCTTAATAATTTACGTATTTTTTGAAATTGTTAAAGATTTGTCAAAAACAAAAATAATAGGAAAATCTAAGAACACAACAAACTGTTTAATTTTAGTAGCAATTCACATTGGAATATAAGAAAATAGAAACAACATAACAAGCAGAAGAACATAACAGAAACAAAACAAATAAGTTAAAATTATAGTGATATTATTAATAAATATATAAATAAATTTAAAAGTATACAATGTGTCCTTATTTATTTAATCAACNATATATCATTTTTCACTCCTTTTAGGGTCCCCTATATGCCCCTTCTTTTTGGCAGACTTAAGTTGGGACACTCTGTATAGATATAAATTTTAATTTTTAATTAAAATCACACACACTACTGTGTCGGTCATGGAATAAATTAAAGACTTCAGGTCCTCTAATCTTCATATAGCAAACGTTTCAGAAATTAATTTAATGCTTCCATCTTCAGGGTGAACCTAAACAAATACTAAAGTCCAAAAGTTACATACTGAGTAATCTTTCTTTGCATTGATTTTAACTTCTGGACTTTTACCCTCCTAATGCTTAATTGGCCATTTTATAGCTTCGACATGGTAGGTAGTAGCTTTTATGTCTTAATTACTCCTTTCTTTACTTTTACGTAAGAAATTGTCTTTCATTTATTTTTATCTTGTACTTGGTATATTCCTTGCCTTACTCTCTCCTCATACCTCTTACTTTTGTATTTGTTTAGGTTCGCCCTGAAGATGGCTGCGTTAAATTAGTTGCTGAAACGGCGGCTATGTGAAAATTAGCCGGAGTCATTGATTTTATTCCATAACCGAGCCCCGGAGTTAAATGGAGTTCTTATATTATAGGAGTACATTATATAATTTAATACTAAATACCTGTGCAATTTGAAGCATGAACAAAATATGAAATATTACCATAATTTATTTTGCTTATACATATAATAGGGATACGGGATTACAGGTTACAGAAGGATTAAATGAAAAAGTCAGGATATTCTATAAATATATAGTTGGGGATAGCTGTGGTAGAGGTTGGATATTTCCCAGGCAAGAGGATTAGGAAAAGCCTTGTTGACTTAACTCAACTATGAAATCTTTTTGTAAAGTTCGAAAAAGCTATATGATAAAATATGGACTACGAAAGTTCACTTTGCAAACTTTTTATACAGAAGGTATGAGTAATACATTTTTTAAGCTGTGGTACAAGATAAATAAAAGTTTATTTTACTTTATCAATATACCGACGACTTAGAGTAAAAAAAAATAGTTCTATTTACTTAGTTCAATTCCCAATATCAAATCTATTTCTGTTTCCTGTGTGTACAGCATACACTGATATCATCCTAAAATGGCAATTTTTTATTTATCTCTCAATATCTTGAAAATTCTTCTTTTTTATGTTAAGTTCACTAAACATTAGGATGAACATAGTATAGTATACCCTAAACGTTAGGATATGCTAAACATAATTTTAGAGAATTATAACCCGGAATATTATCAAACTAAAATTAATTTGTTTTTCCCGCATTTGTTGCCTTCTTCTACGAAAAGCATTTTTTCGACGCAGTTGACGTCGTTTATTTATTAATTATGTTTACCTCCATGAAAATGGAAGTATGGTGATACCCTCCAAAACGTGATTCCGAGGTCTCTATGAAGGAGGGGTCTTAAGAACCCGGGGGTATCATATAAATCCGTTTCATACACATGTATGTCTGTGCGTACGTATGTACGCACGTTCGTTCGTACGTTCGGAACTTTAAACCTCTATAACATCGCTTCAAGACATCGTATTGAGATGCGGTTTGTGGAATTTTTTAGAACTTTTGTCGGCAAAACTGATGGCATCGTAGCTCACGACTTTTTGGAGCTACAGTCACTTAAGCACGAAATCGGTCTGTCGACGATAACTTCAGTAGGCTTTATTTGATTGCAATTTCCTTTGGGGTATATATGTGTCCTATATAGTAGATTGTACCTATACTTTTTGAGCACAATTGGACAAGCGGTTTGGGAGATATTGGCATTTTAGTGTTTTTTAAAAGGGTTTTTTCGGAACCAAATTGCGGGTAAACTGTAAGTCGTATCGAAAAGCGGATAGCACCATCGGTATTAAAGATTTAAAAGATTAAATTATTTTAATTAACTGATTTTAAAAGAACTACAACTTTGGTCCTATGGTTTTTTGTCGTAGGACCATCCCTTCTGCCTTAAATAGAGACATGTGTTTTTTAATTGTGTTTATTATTATTATTATTTTTGTTGCAAAACTATAATCAATATTAGCTGTTTGTACGATGTAGTTTATACAGAGTTCTATCTTACTCATGTATTGACACGGCAAAATTTCATGGATGTCATGTGTTGGATTTCCACACCTTTTTAGTTATATTACTCTGTGATTAAAAAAAAAAAAATAGTATAGATTGTCATTGCACTAAGAATTTATTACAAATTTATTGTTTTATGTATTCTTTTTCACCAGTTAGTTTTAATAATTATTTAAATTAACTCTAGTGTGAAATACAACGACTTTATTTAAGTCCGCCAAGTTATTGGTTCTATTTTAAATTTCTCTCTTCTTGTAAATATTTCATGAGTATATTCATACATTATGCATTACGAGCTCTTAGACTCGTGGCAACGGGTTTAATTTTATAGAAAAAAAAGTAAACTTATTTAAATGAGTTATTATATCTATTTGAACACAGACAAATCGAAACAATCAATTATTTTTATTAGAATAAATGTGGTTGCCTTAGCTCAGCAATAACAAATCATTTCGAAGTAAGAGATGCACTACTCGATTATATAAATGATCAGCAAATCAGTGTTGTGGGAGTTAAGATCTGTTGAATTCAAAATAAACGCATGTGCTTACAACGGGATTTCATTAATTGCATTCATTATAAATTCACCTCTACTATTAGTTTGGCTACCTAAAAAGAATTATGTTGATAATCTTTTCCTTCCTTGTCAATGAGCTGTAGTGTTAATAGGAATATATGTTTGGAGGGCCAATGTGATAACAGAACTGTTGGATGTCTTGATAAAACTAAGCAGCAGTTGGAAATGGTTAATGAGACTGCAAGGGTAGAAGGATACTGATGTTCCCATGATAACTCTCGACCCAGCTCAATCAGGGATGCCAACCAACTGGAAATTACTCCAATTAAAACACCTGTTGACTTAATTAAACTTCCTCTAGTGTAAAATATCAACGAATTTACCTAACTCCGCCTATTTATTGGTTTTATTTTAAATTTCCTTTCTTCCTATAAATATGACTTAGTGTAACGGCGGTAGAGTGAATTTGAAGTAGTGTAACGGAATTCGTTATTATATCTATTATCATTATTAAATTTAAAGACCAGCAAATCAAAGCAAACATTTATTTTTAGTGGAATAAATGTGGTTGCCTTAGCGTAGCAATAACAAACCATTTCGAGATGCGTCGGCGTCGTCGGGACACTACTCGATTATATAAATTATAATAAAATATATGTATATATAAACATTGTTTTAATTTTTTCTTTTCAATTAAATTTCCTATAACCATTTCTTAATCCTGGAATAATAAATTCGTCAAAAAATGAAAGAGAGCAATGCATTCTAGAACTTAAGTTTCACTTCTAATGCGTGAGAGCCTCACACACCTTTTTTTTAATTGTATTATTATGCATGCATAAAAGCAAAGTAAACGTCATATCATATACACGTCGTTAAAGATAAATTATGCAATATAAATTTAGGTGAAAATTTAAAAGATAAACATTAAGTGTGGAAAATTTGAATTTTTAATAGTTAAATTAATGTTTTAGTATTGTGTAAGAGGGATGTTTTGTGTAAAGGAGTTGTAATCCTATAGATACTTTACATGATACCCAACTCAGCTAACGAACAGATTTCACTATTTGAAGCCTTTACCTACCTACCAACAGATTAACTAATTAGACACGACCCCTTCCCCATATCCTTACCCTTTTTAGCCCCCTTCACCCTCCTCTTTACAACCGTGATTACAACTTAACTCAGTCTTGTAAATATGTCATGCTAATTACTTAGCAGACAAATTAATCACCAGAAATAAGACTATTAA
The DNA here is from genome assembly GCA_001010745.2 of Gerris buenoi. NCBI lineage: Eukaryota > Metazoa > Arthropoda > Insecta > Hemiptera > Gerridae > Gerris > Gerris buenoi. The sequence continues at coordinate 171,428 of KZ652750.1, read as the reverse complement.
TTTAATAGTATAATGAACTCGATGCGACATTTGTTTTATGTATTTACATACCAGAGGCATTCGTTTTTTACGGTTTTGAGAGTGGATAAAAGAGTGGTAAAAGCATCTCGAAATCAACAAATCGAGGATTTGGATGCCATGGATATACAACTAAAGGGTTGCGATGACGTTTTAGAATTTAATGTAATTTTTATGTTGTAGGAAGAAGCAAGGTAATGCATAAACAAGAATTTTGAGATCGTTATGGATTTAGAAGGATCTGTGAATTTGAGCGCTTGGTGCTAGAGCTTATTTTCATTCACCAAAATTTAAGAGTTGATTTATAAATTAGGATCATATTTTATACAGGGTGTTTTGTCGATGATGTATCAAACAAAGAGGGCATATTCTACCCATTATTTGCAACAAAAAAAAAAACACTATATACAGGGTGACTGGCGATAAAGTTTGGAAAAGATATAGGGCGATAGTACACCTCATGCGGAACAAAAATCACCATATATACCAGAGGTCATTTCTTAACCGTTCTCCCACTAGGTCAAAATTAGTGAATTTTCAAGGGGTGTCGTCCTTGCCTCATAAATCGAATTGTTGCTCCTTAAATATGAATGCTAGAATAATGATATTATTATTGTTGGAAAGCTTAGAAAATTTTCTAAAAGAAAAGTAATCCTAATTCCTTTAATTCAGATTAGCATTTGCTGAGTACTCATTTTTATCGAAATTATTGAGAATTTTTTTATTATTTTATTTTTTTGGTGGTGGCAAAACTTAATAACCAGTGTAGCTGCATTAAGTACACTTTCTGGAAAACTTCCTCATTTACTTACCTTTCAAAAAGTATTCATAACTTTACCCATTTATTTGGCCATATTTTGAGTAATAACCGATGGAAGTTAGAAAAATGATTGTAAATTCCAGAAAAATACGTACCATACAGCAATCTAAGGGGGATCTAAAAGTCCGGAAACGGCTATACCTCCGGTTATAATTGAGATATTAAGTTCCGGTTTGCGGGTATCTTTATCATTTATAAAAAACTACTTTTTTGTCGGGTAATAATTTTTACCGCCATATTGGATGCCGCCATATTGGATTCAACTTTTAAATTTTAAATTGGGACACCCATAAAATGATACATTTTTGGAAAGGGCTTAAAAAAAGAAATTATTTGCCGCAAACTTGAGCTTTCTATCTTCTACCGTTCCAAAATGGCGGTCACTCAAAGTTTAAAATTTTTTTAAACTTCGTATTTTTCTGGAATTTACAATCATTTTTCTAACTTCCATCGGTTATTACTCAAAATATGGCCAAATAAATGGGTAAAGTTATGAATACTTTTTGAAAGGTAAGTAAATGAGGAAGTTTTCCAGAAAGTGTACTTAATGCAGCTACACTGGTTAGTAAGTTTTGCCACCACCAAAAAAATAAAATAATAAAAAAATTCTCAATAATTTCGATAAAAATGAGTACTCAGCAAATGCTAATCTGAATTAAAGGAATTAGGATTACTTTTCTTTTAGGAAATTTTCTAAGCTTTCCAACGATAATAATATCATTATTCTAGCATTCATATTTTAGGAGCAACAATTCGATTTATGAGGCAAGGACGACACCCCTCGAAAATTCGTTAATTTTGACCTAGTGGGAGAACAGTTACAAATTGACCTATGGTATATATGGTGATTTTTGTTCCGCATGAGGTGTACTATCGCCCTATATCTTTTCCAAACTTTATCGCCAGTCACCCTGTATATTATATATACCATGGGTCTCCTCGCAGTAACGCAAGGTAGTCTGTATAATACGTTATGACGTGGTTTTTTTTTTTACAAAAACTTAATCATAGCTCAAAAAAATTACATATCGACTGCACATAATATTAGGGTACTCAAACTGAAGGGGAATAAATGAAGAAGTTTCAGGTCACGTACTTAATCCAAGTTTTATCGCCAGTTACAATTCTGTTCAGAAATGCTTGAACTTCTTCATTGTAATGCGTAAAAAAGACCAAATCAGAGTCCTATCATTTTTCTTAGTGATTTTCAGAAAGGATTTTCGGGAGCTTCCGCGCACAGAACTCCCTATGGTATTATTTTTCTGACATTACCTTGAGCAAATGTGTAAATCAGTCCTGGAAATTGTTGAGAATTTTATAAAGCTCCAAGATAGTGAAACTTCAATTTTGACGAACTTTTGCACTAAAAAATTTCATCACTGACCTCAGATGACCTTTTTTCATCACCAAGATTGTTTTTTCTTCCACTTTTAAATTAAAATCCCCTCAGGCGTACACCATTTTCGCTTAAAACATATGGTCAATATAAAGCGTGTTCACGACGAATCTCTATCGCGAAAATTTATTTTCCGGTCTGAAACCTTATTACATCGTGCACTTCACACTTGGCGGGATTTATAATTACCACATTCATTTTGAGAAGCTACAGCTTGCGAAGGAACGTTCACATAACCTTCATACAAGCACGGCTGGATTCTTACTGTACTGAGGCCACAAGTTTGGACAATAATGGCTGGGCTACCACCGCTACTTTCCTCACCATGCTTAAATGGGAGGTACTTTCCAAATGAACCTCGCATTTCAATATAAAAGTGATTGAAATACATTTTACTTATTGGTATTCTTGCTTTAATGGAAATCTAAAGTACTAAATACCAGTTTTGATTGATTATTTTCATTTATATTTATTTTATAAAGCTTTGCTTTTTTCAGATCTGATCTAATCACTTAAGTATACTACGCAATCAGACCTGCCAAGTTTAACAGCGTAGTACTGCAAATAAATAGACTTGTGAGCATTACAGCTTCACCTCTGGTTAAACAAGATTTCCAAGGTAGAACTACCTTTAAATATTTTATCAAATTGAATAGCGAGAAATATTTAAGTCCATTCACTTGATGAAACTTCTTAAGATTATTTCAAACTATTAAACTAAACGATTCAATTTAATTGGAACCTGTATCAACAACTAACAATGTAAATAAAGATTGAATAATGCGATAATAATGAAATCACAATATTATTCAAATTGAAATAATATATTAAATATAAATCATTATGTTTATCAGTATATTTAAAGGTGAATATAAGCCTTATTATTTCAAATGCGAAGGGAACATTCTTTTAAATAAATCCACTATAAAATAAAATAGTTTCTCTTGGCTAATAAAATGTTATGAATAAACAATGGGCACTTTAATTAATACTTAAATTTAAAAGTTACTTTGAAAAATTCTCAGCTGAAATAAATCGGTGGCTTGGCTCAAAACGGGAATATTTCCCAGTAAAACCTTTTTACAGAATTTATTTAAAAACAGATCTAAGTAAACTTAATTTCTTCTACAACATATATTTCCGCCAATGGCTTTTATTCCATTATCCAGAGTCCTTTTTTCGAAAGAACGCACTTTTATCTTCAGAACTAGAGATTGAACTAAAAAACATCAAAAACTTATATTTCCTTTCAAAAACCAAGCCAAGAAAATATTTAATTCTGTCTGAAGATATAGTACATAAATGTAGAAGAATAAAGTTAAGTCAAGCTTGCAAACAGCGAATTTTTATACTGTATAACTTATAAACATCATTAGCGATGTTATACCTCATAAACAGTGTTTAGCGAATGTCCGTACCTCATAGGCATTTAAACGTCCTATAAAGAACGTTGTATGCAAACAGAATTGTGTAAATTTTGAAATTATATAAAAGAACCGTGTATAAAAGTGTAGCCGAATTTCACTGTTATATTATATTTTCACACGACATCTTCTTAAAGTTATGTCCACATCAAACTAAATGTATTGTATCCATAATACTGTTACTTATTTTATAATTCAGAATAATACTGATAAGTATAGAGTATTCGGATTCACTGTCATGATAATTAAGTTTTAGTTGAGTAAATTATGTATATATTTTGTAGGAACAGATTTTTCGGACATAACTTAAACCAATAGATTAAAATAAAGTAATTTAATAAGTGATTTACATAGTACAAAGAAAGAACCAACAGATGTAATTTTAAAGAAAACTTAATGCTAGGATGTAGAGATAAAATGTAATTTTAAATAAAACTTTAAATGAGATATCGGATTGCCTTGTTTAATGAATTATTATTTTATATTCTTAAGGGTGAAACTGAAGATGACTTTTAAGGAAACGGTAAACGTCAGTTATAATGTGGGTGTATTAGGAAGTGAAAAGCGGAAGTCAGAAGGAAGTAAGGAAGTCAAGAAATAAAACGTGACAGCTTAAACTGTCACCTACTACAGAACACTCTAGGTTACTTTATCTCGAGTTTTATGTCCCAAAACAAGAGCAATGTTTTTCTTAAGTTAAAGATGTTTCAGGTTTTATAAGTTCAAGACAATCTGGAGCCCATTTTCTCGTTATAATGCATCATACATGGGGCTCTTACTTGTTCTGCTATAACTTTGTATTTGTAAGATTTTTCAAATTTACTCTAAATAGGTATTAATAATTAAAAACTCTACCATTAAATTGAAAAAAAAAAAAAAAACAATCGATGCTAATTATATCGCTTCATCAGACTATGAGTGTGATGGCAGAGAAAACGATATGTAACAATTTATCGGGCAATGAGAGTGTTTAAATAAATAAGTGTGTAGTAAAATATTTATATCGGTTATATAGGTATATTTATACCTGGTCGGCAGTTTTGTCTTGACTACTGCCGTGTCAATCGATGCTAATTATATCGCTTCATCAGACTATGAGTTTGATGACAGAGAAAACGATATGTAACAATTTATCGGGCAATGAGAGTGTTTAAATAAATAAGTGTGTAGTAAAATATTTATATCGGTTATATAGGTATATTTATACCTGGTCGGCAGTTTTGTCTTGACTACTGCCGTGTCAGGAGGATGTAAGCGTCATCATCTCGCACACTATCGTAACCTTTTAATTTTTACAGTATCAGCCACCGAAAACCATTCTCCACTACCACCGCCTATACAATACACCAGTCCTCTGAAAATTATATTCGTAACAAGCTGCTCCGAGCTTTTTCTTCATGCTAATTTCAGGGAGGAATTGCCCCCACTTATCTTAATATACAATCTTAATATACAAAGGACATCTTAATCATACAAAAATTATGAAAGTTACCTGCGTTTTGTTTTGGCAGGTGAGAATAGACTGCCCTGAAGCCTGAGTACTCTATGTTTTCATCTGAGTGAAAGCGAAGCCACAGGTTTCTTCCTGAAGAAGTAATCATGGGAGGGAAGGCCTGACCACAGTACTGACCGATAAGTCTTGAATAGCCATGTGCACCATCTCTCACCTCTAGGTAATCAAATCTACACTCATCTGACACTTCGAGCACGAACTGGTCCCTAAAGTCAAGTCTAAGTTGATGCCCTGCAGGAGCTGTGAACAAATCACAAAAATTATCATTCATTAATTATTAATTTAGCATATTCCCAGATTATATTTTTACATTACTCTTATGCACTATAATAGCAATTGCCCTTAAACCACGCAGGGCCCATGCTAGGGATTAGTAGCATTGTTTTCTATTATCATTTAGGCCAAGTGATTAAAAGCGTTCATTGAACCAAGATTATAGTATAAATAAATCATTCATTCCATTATTGAGAATAAAATACCCCCTGCGAACAGCAGCAGTCTAATAAATAGCTTTCGCAAAAGCTATGCATTAGATGCAAAAACTCCTCTATTTTATTATCTACGATAAAAATAAATTGATTTAATCTCTCACTGATCTTAATTGTGCAAATAAATATGTTCAAACATAAATATTGTTAATCAGACACACACAAATACATAATATATACATAGTTGAACAATAATAACATTGTTATAAATGATCACTCATAGCTAAGCACAAAATAAAATAAATAATACAGCAGAATTATTTGACATAAAAATTGTATTAATTCATATTGAAATGTTTGAATTAGGCATAAATATAAAATTTTAGTTATACACTTTTATCTTAAGTTGTCAAACGAACATACTATGGTCGCTTATAATACTATAGCTGTTCTAAAGAATAACCAAGGACAAAGTAGACAGTATACAAATGACGATATTAACAGGGCAAACATGAAAAAATTAAGTTGGTTTAAAAAAAAAAAAAAAAAAAAAAAAAAAAAAAAAAACAGGTTTTTTAATATAGAATCTGTGACACCGACAGTGTCTTGTCTTATAATTATTAATTTGTTATATATGTTTTGTGAGATGTACAAATACATTGTTTAACTACCATAAATCCAAAGTTGCCTATCAATACATGGTGGCATCGTAATCAAATGCTACGCCTAAAAGAAAATGGTGAAGGAAGAAACAAAGGTTTGCAAATCGAACATTTCTCTTGCTCCGCCATCAGAGTTTACTTTTCGAAGTCAAGACTGGCCATCTTGGAGCCGGCGTTTTCGAAGATTTGTAGAATGTTCTGGCCTCAAAGAAGAATGTCAGACCAAACAAATCAGTACGTTGACTTATCTCATGGGAGATAGGGCAGACGATCTTTTAAATTCCTTTCAACTGTCAAATGATGACAAGGAAAATTTTAATATCGTTTTCACAAAATTTAATGAATACTTTTGTGGAAAAAATAATATAATTTATGAAAGGGCCAAATTTAATAAAAGAACCCAGGGCATCGATGAACCAGTGAAAGATTTCGTCAGAGATTTGCATGTATTAGCTGAGTCATGTGAATATGGTACACTAAAAGACGAGTTGATATGTGACCGCATTGTAGTTGGTATTAGGTGTAATCAGTTATCTGAGTCATTACAACTTGACCCCAATTTAACACTCTCTAAAGCTGAACAATAAGTTCGACAAGCTGAGGAGGTTAAGCAACAGCAAATCATAATTCGGGGTGTATCAACTAAATCTCAAGTTGACATTGACCAGATACAAAATAAAACAAAATATAATACTACTAAACCAATACAGACTAATAAGTGGACAAGCGGTAAGAAAATAGCAAGCAGCAAGTGTGGAACATCTCATGACAAGTTCAAATGTCCTGCGTACAAATCTATGTGCAGAGCTTGCGGAGGTAAGAATCACTGGAAATCGATGTGTCAAAGCAAAAAGAAAGTTAATCTTGCAGAAACTTCTAATGAGTATTCGTATTTAGGATCGATTAAATCGTATGTAAATAAAGTTGACAGTTTGACAAATTTAGGCCCATGGAGAGTCGAAGTTACTGTGCAAGGACAAAATATCAAATTTAAAGTTGATACCGGAGCGAACGTGACCGTAGTTGGTGAAAACACGTTAGCCAAATTGGGTAAAGTGACACTTTGCAATACTGGTCAGAAATTACTTGGTCCTGGAAGTTCTCCTATTCCGGTCATAGGAAATTTTTTTACCAAAATTAAATGGCAAGGACGAACATATAATGATGAAATGTATGTTGTTAGAGGCAACCAAGAATCACTCTTAGGCCGTCCTGCAATTGCTCAACTACTATACTACTATTTATACTCAAGTGGTTACACAGAGTGCAAGTACTGAAACCTGAAGTAGAGTTTCCTAAGTTATTCACAGGACTCGGAAAAATGAAGTCAGAATGTACCATTAAAATAAAAGATGGTGCGGTACCCTATTCTGTGATGAGACCACGGCCGGTAGGTTTACCTTTACGTGAGAAGTTAAAAGAAGAATTAGATATGCTTGAACGTGACGGAGTAATCTCGCCGATAGAAGAACCTACGGAATGGTGTGCACCTATTGTCGTAGTACCTAAAGCTGACAGGTCTCTGAGATTGTGCGTTGATTTCACGATGTTAAATAGGTCCATTCAGCGAGAAAGGTTGACCTTACCTACGGNATGTCAGTCTTGTCATAATAATCGATACCTCGAAAACATCACTCTTATGTCATTGAGTCCGTTTTATTATCATTCTATTGTTAACTTTATTAAAGAATCTTATTCGTTCTTATATCTTTAATAAATGTGTTTTATTCCGAACGCGGAACATAACATAATATATGCACTCAAATGTGCACTTATCCCAGTATATGCACTAGGGTAGTTCAAATTTGGGTCATGTTTTTAGATTTCGCTCTTCTCCTAGAATTGGGTTCAGTATCTATTCACAAGAGCCTGTGATTTTTTTCAGATTTTTTAAAAATGTTTTAGAGGTGCCGCTCGGCCGATTTTTACCAAAAAACGTTGTTTTTATAGAGAAAATCACTGAAAAAATTCTGTACCTTCCCAAGTGAGTCTAAAAAATACCAAAAAATGTGTTNAACCACTTTAAACAAATAAAAAGCATGAAAAAATCCATCACAGTAAAGGTGTAAGCAAACTGTCCGATTTAACCCTAAATATCCTTATAATTATGCGTATAATTACAATTTATTTTGTATAATAACACTAAATACTATTAAAACATTAAAATTAAGAAAAAAAAAAAAAAAAACAAAGAAAATAAAAAGATTTTTATTAAAAAATTACTAAAAACTGATTTTTCCTATACAAATTTGAGATTGTTTGGAACGCGAAGTGACAAGGGAGGTTTCTCCATGTGGTTATCCAAAAGGTTATACTACTACCGTTGTCCATTACAGTAATGGAACAACTACACTGTGACACTGACAAGTGTCTTGTCTTATAATTATTATTAATTTGTTATATATGATTTGTGAGATGTACAAATACATTGTTTAATACTATAAACCCAAAGTTGCCTATCAATACATGATGGCATCGTAATCAAGAGCTACGCCTAAAAGAAAATGGTGAAGGAAGAAACAAAGGTTTGCAAATCGAACATTTCTCTTGCTCCGCCATCAGAGTNTGCTAAGTAAAGCGCATTTAGAGGCTTTTAAATACTCAAAACCTGACATTTGAAGATTAGGCAGTAAAATACACAAGAATAACAACCAACAAAAGAGATATTGGCTATATTTTAAAAACAATTGAAATTTACCATTATTTTACGATTAATTTTAAATTATTTAAATTTAGGAAACATTAAGAAAATTTGTCAGAACTACTAAGACTTCCTCTAAATTTGTAATCTTAAAATTTCGTTTGTGGTCGGAAAGAACCATTTTTAAACGTGAAAACGTTCCCTCAATGACGCACGACACTACTGGAACATATTTTAGGGCAGCGACGTCAGCTGGGGTCAGATTTTCTATTTCGTCTTTACACTCTACCCCTTCCAGGATTCGGGTGACGTTCTCCACAGTGGTCCCGCCCGGATTACAGTGGAGAACTGCGTCCATATTTTGTCTAGGTCTTTCCCTAATCGGACACAGTTTTTCATTTATATTTGTAAGGCCCCTGAAATAAGCTTTGATAAGCAAAGCTCCAATCTCTGAATTAAGGGCACTCTTTGCTTTTGGGATGGCAAAATTTGCCGAATCTCCAAAGCCCTCTATATGACCTTAATGTTATACTCTAATGCACGTGTTGTGCATTCATTTGGTTAACGAAGTTATTTTAATCCGATAATAAGGGCAGCACTCTATAAATTGTCAGCGGTAGCTTTGTCCGGGAGTAAGTCAAAAAACAAGAAATCAATCCTTCTTAGGGTACCAACCAGTAGTGACTGGTAAACCCCGTCCTGACAGCAGGTTAAGACAGGGGGTACGTCCACCATTACACAGTGAATGACTTCTAATCCTCTAAAGGTTTTGGTACTTAGATAATATATGTTTGACTAGAAAAATCATATAAAATATGCACTTTAGTTGAAATTTTTCTAAAAATGTATGCAAAAATATGCAATAATATGCACTTATGCCAGAAATATGCAATAATGCCTTAAATATACAAAATATGCANTGACAGCGCGGGAAAAAATAGCAAATGGGGGGACGAGCCAATGAGAGCTTGCAATTTTGCTTGAGGCAAAGATAAATGTCTCTAGTGGAGGGGAGAGGCCATACTAGGTGGTACTATCCAGAGATAACGGATATACTATCATCTAGCTTAAAATACCATAATTTTGGCAACACTGTGCCATCCATACGCACACTGGAGTTGGCTACCCTGCGGTATCAAAAGAAGGTTATGTTACTCCATTTCTAATCGCCATTTATACTAAGTTCTCATTTGGCTTCACTCCCATTTTTATTTCGATATTTCCGCACTGTCAATATTAAGTACAATGCCAAGAGTTTTGTGTTGTTTAATATAATATTGTTTTGCATCAGTGAATTTAAACTCTATTGAGGATTATAGTCTGTGCTCTTTTTTTATAACTCCGATTGAACTATTTCTCTGTTGCGACTTGGTGTTTACCTGTAGCTAGATAAGCGAGTTTATCGCTTAGTATCTGTGTCAGTTATATTGGGTTGAACTCAGTTTGATTATAGTAATTAAGTATTAATTAGTTTATATAACTGTGATGGAGCATTTAGTGAAAGAGGAGTTTAAATGTTTTTGTTTTGATGAGACAGCGGCCTTAATCTATGGCTCCACCTCTTCAACTCTCCCTGCAGGTAACTTTTGATACTATAATCTTTATAACATTCCGTCGTATAGTTTATTTAATGTATAGATTAAGGGATATCATATTATTTTAACCCTCCCTCTAGTATTCTTTAACTACCAAGGCCTCTCACATCTTAAGCGGCCCATACACTAGACGTGCATTGCATTGTGTGCAAGCACGTCATGCCAAAAACGGACGAAACATGCCAGTGTATGGAGGTCTTCGTGCCAAGCACGGCGTGCAATGCATGGCACGGTGACAATCAAGACGAGTTTGATTTTCGGCGTGCCATGCCATTCTGCCACATGCCAACGTGCCAGTGTGTGGGCTTGTCTCGTGCCACGTGCTAAAAATTGCAACATCTGAGGCTACATTTCCTTCGCTAGCATCAAGAGATTCTTGCTGATTTTTTTTTTTAAAATGAGTGAACATTTTTCTGTCTCCCAATTTCTTGTCATTGTTTATTGACACTTATCACGAGTTATAAGATTAAGGTAATCTTTCTTCTTAAACCAATAATAATGCTTTATTTGCCTCCTCTTCCGTTGCTCCTTGCTTTCTTCATATAGCATGCCAATCAAGAAAGCTTTATTTTTCGTTACCACAGGCATAACTGGGCGTGTACACTAAAAGATCACAGAATGAACACTGACTTCTAGCACGTCACGGAGCAAACTGCATTTACAGTGTGTGACGCTCGGCGTGCCAACATAAAAAATGGCACGGCGTGCAATGCACGTCTAGTGTATGGGCCGGTTTAGAATATAAATTTGCTAAATAAGAGGAGGTACGCTCGCTTCTTACTTTCAACGAACTATCTGTCTGTGTGTAAAATTTATGTGTCCGACGATAACGATACTATCTTTGAATTACTGTGACAGAATTTAGAAAGGTTTCGAAGAAGCTATTTCATTGATCTGCTGATCTGACATTGATATTAAACCATTCTTCAGTATGTAATTAATTCTAAGGATTTCTAAATTTTAATTAGCTAATCTTATTATGTCGTAGATATACCCAAAGAACCATGTGAAGTTGATAGTAAGGCCTGGTTTGTCAAATCTGAACCTGCTTCACCTGTCAGGGATACTACGGATGTAGACCAGAATTCAGGTAACTCTAAATCAGTCTTATCTGTCTTCCTTCTTTTTATAATAAGATTTCAGTATTTGTATTAACCGCCTTGTTATTGCTGCAAATAGCTGGATTAAGTTTTGTTTTGTTACAGTAGGTATAAAATTAGAATGTGAGCATAGCCTGAAAAGGTTATTTAAATCAAAAGTAAATTCACCTGCCTGGGAACATGAAGAGGAGCCCTCAATAAATCCATCGGTAACACTATAGTCTGAGACTGATGCTCCTTCTAATCTAATGCTCATTAGATATATTCTTTTCTTTTATCATTTATAACTAGAGTTCGGATCAATATGCACTTAAAAACCTCAATATATGCATTTGAAAATTGCGAAATATGCACATAATATATGCAACTAATCCCAAAAATATATGCACTAAAATATGCTCTTATCCCTTAGTGAGGATGTCAGTCTTGTCATAATAATCGATACCTCGAAAACATCACTCTTATGTCATTGAGTCCGTTTTATTATCATTCTATTGTTAACTTTATTAAAGAATCTTATTCGTTCTTATATCTTTAATAAATGTGTTTTATTCCGAACGCGGAACATAACATGGCGCAGTCGGTTTTCACACCTACGTAAGTTCATTTCCATTACTCTAACTTTTTTGTTGTACGGTTTTGTTTTTATCGTTTAATTTTAAACATTTATTAGGTACGTCAAATTTGTTTATTTGAAATAACAGAAATAAATAATATATAATGAACGAGTTAGAGAAAGCTAAAGGAAGCCGTAGAGCCTATAAAGGCCACGTTTCTCGGAACATGCAACGCGTTGTTGATTATTTAAAGCTTATTGAAGACATGCCAAACAAAGCTATAACTGAAGCAGAAGTTACGATCTTAAAAAATAGACTTAGTCAACTGCAAGAAGCGGTTTCTAAATTTGAGTCATCGCATTTCCATGTCGTTATGTTGGAAGCAATAGATGACAACGACAAAGACAACGCTTTCTTATACGAAACGGCCGATGAAGTTGAACTCTTGAAAATAAGAATCGAAAAAACAGGCAAATCGATTTTGCCATCACCAATTCCAACAACATCGTCTACAACCACGACCGCAAAGATCAGTGTCAAACAGCCACCAATCTTACTAGATGATATCGACGTTAAGCAGTTCAAAGAATGGATGGAGGTATGGTACAATTTTACCGTTATAACTGAACTTGATAAAAAAGAACATGAAGTCCAAGTTGCAACGTTCTGGAGCTTCTGTTCACCAGGCCTCCTGCGCATAATCCGTAATAATCTTAGCTTAGCTAGGGATACGGCTATCCCACTTAACCAAATCCTTCAAAGAATCAAAGATTTTTTACGGTCGAAAAGGAACCCTAATTTAGATTGGAAACTGTTTTTACAAGCTAAACAAGCAGTCGATCAAGACATTGATGAGTTCGCAGCCCATCTGTTAACATTAGCTGATTATGCCGATGTCGACCGGTCGAACCCAGACAGAATAAAAACTGCTGTCCTCCTTTTAGGGT
>KZ652750.1:86375-98167 GCA_001010745.2 Gerris buenoi | reverse complement strand
CCCCCCCCCCCTGTTTAAAAGTAAACGTATGTGTGCACGTTCTTTATACAAATCTACAGTTTTAGTCCGATCTCGATGAAAATTTGCACACTTGTCCTTCAAAACAAAGGGAAAATGACAATCTAAATGCATTTTCGAAATTTAAATTTTGGTGTAAAGGAGTACAGGGTACAAGAAATGAATACGGGGTCAAAGAAATAAATTCCTTTCATGATGCATATCGTTGAAAAGCTCTTTAAGAGTACAGTAATTGTTGTTATGTACAGTTTTGTCATATTTTCATTTAGGACATCGGATTATATCACCAAAAAAGAAATGAAGATATCGATACATAAAGACCAAAGTACTGTTTCCTTTTAACCGTAGAAAGCCCAAGCTTTTACTATTTTTCAAATTTTGCAAAATTAACAGCAAGAAAGGTCGGTCTTATACAGTATACTGTGGGAACAATACCTAATGTTATCTAAGAGGTAAAATGAGGTGAAAGTTTGCGAAAAAAGTCCAAAGTCTTAATTCGTGTTAGATCTTAACAATCCTCGATTTAATTTTGGAAGTCTTATGAGCAAAAATAACCCGAATCAAGATTTCCTCACTTTTTTGGCCAACTTTCACCCCACTTCAGCTCCTTAGGCTGCTCTACGTCGAGTCCATAGGACATTGTTCGTCAGGAAATTGTTATCTTTTTCAACTTTTTATTATAAAGTGGTCCTAACGCTAGACCTAATCGTTTTTGAGATATTGACAATAAAGGTTTATTGAGATATTGTCAAAAATAAGCGAATTTTTCGTTTATTTGTTTATTTCACTGAACTTGATATGTATCTACGCGAAAAATCAGAAAGTTCCATCATACTTCGTATTGGGTGGTATATGTATTTACAGACTTTTGAAAATTTCTGTTCACGTCACCCTTGCTGATTTTATAGCTGTTTTAAAGGCGCCTAAGGTATCACGCCAGATGTATGGCACCTCTTATTCTAATTAGCAAATATGTATATGTGCAATTACCAAATACAAATGCCGAATACCAATAAAATAATAATCGAATATATTAATTATTGTTTTTCATTAATTATTAAAAAATAAGTAATGTAATTAAAATAAAAAAATAGACATGTACCTTAGACTTTCTACCAATACAAAAAAAAACTAACAAATTAATTAGGTAAGTTATTAATTTAAAAAATAATGAAAAAAAAAAATTAATATAACTAAAAATTAATTTAATTTATTATTAATTTAAAAAAATCAATTAATTAAAACATATTATTGTGTAAATATAAAAATGAATTACTACCAATATTTACCCTCATAAACCAAATTTTATGAGGAAATTTTCGAGAATAAACTTGGTTGGTATAGCAACATGATTAAACATATCTAAACCCTGTTTGTCACATGGGCCTTAAGTTAGCCTCCAGTGACCGCTTTTACCCGGGAAAATATCTGAGTTCAAATAATCTTAAATATTGAACATTCTCGGATAATTACAATTAAGCAAGCCATCATTGATAAAGTAGGAAGTCCACGGTAGCTCGATGCTACTGCATTCGCCTGTCAAGCTAGAGATTGTGGGTTCGAAACCCGACTCTAACACTAGTCACACTTTTAAATACAGTACAGACCTGAAGATGTCCCTCACAGGTAGAATTAGGCACACTCATGCAAATAGCCTGCTTCACTTTTCAGACCTCTTATCGACCTAATACATATACAATCGATTCTTACTAACTTGATATTATATCGATAATTCTATAAACATAAACATATCGAACGATACTATCAGTTATGAGCCATCCTTATCTTGAATTAAAGTTTTATCAACCTAATGTCTCACATTATTATTATCACCAGCTGATGTATATAGTTATAGTATTTGTTTAATTACTGTCTTCGAGAGTTGTGTTCATACGCGTATGAATTAGAAGCTCTAGACTTAAATGAGATTTCGTACAGACGTGCTTATTAGCTGAAAGTAAGTGCTAAGTTCAACAAGTAAATGTCTGTCTGTGTGTAATACAAATGACCTGAAAAACTGTTTAGTTATTTAAGCTATGAGCTATGTCTAGTGATTTAAATGACTTATTGTTAATTTACTGTGGTTATGATCATGGGCGTAGCCATGGGGTTGCCTTTAGGGGGGGGGGGGGGGGCTAATTTTTTAGCCCCCCCAAGATATAGNCTTATCTTAAAAACTAGTAGTCCGATTTAAGTGAAATTTATAAGATTGGTCATCATTAGCTCATTGTTAGTCCCATATAAGTTTTAACCTTCTGCACTAATTTGTTTCTCTTTCACATGGAAGTACTTATCTGATTAGTTTGAAACTTTTATAGTTTATCGAAAGTAACCCGCAGATAGCCCCAGAATAATTTGAACCATCTGCGCTCTTTAACTGTTGCTAAATTAATACTTTAATTCGTAAAACAGTTTTGACCGATTACAAAAACGGGGGAAGTAATTAAACATATTAGACAATAACGGCTTGTAAAAGCATAAAATCAATGAAGTACAAAATATAATGCGAGGAAGCTATGTGCCACACCAATTAACAGTCTCTTAAGAAACCTTTAACCTCTAAAAATAAATCCCAAAGCTGTAATTTTCGAGCTGTTACAAAAATTGAGTTCAGTTTTAAAAGGAGTCTCGCGGTTCCATTATGAAGCCGCGTTTCTTTTCTCTATACAATTGAACTTGAGATTTCGGCAACTTTTTATTTTATTTTAAGTGTTTTTTTTTTTTCTTTTTCCGTTTAAAGGCCTCAAACTGTTAAAGTGACAAAATAACAGAGTTAATACAGACCGACCGACGGACCAAGAACAAATAACATTACGACCTTTTACTTCCACTATGTCGCATAAAGAGAAGAAGAAAAAAAAATCTCACGAGGAAATATAAAAAAAAAAAACCCGAATTACTCGGTAATTATCGTGTACTTTCACGGTAATTCCGTTCGGTAGGAAATTGTGTGCATTTCTTTTGTGTGCTGGTTTAATTGAAATGTTAGAAATTCGTCGGTGAAAGGGCAACTCGGTTTTTATCTTTCACTTTTTTTTTTTTTGATGATTTCGAAAAACAACGGAAGGTCTTTAAGACAGAAATTGTTTCGTCAAGAAATAACAGCCGGTGGGAGAATTACATCTTCGTCGGAATCAAATCTTCGTATGATCAAAATAAAACCCTGTAGTGATAATTTAAATACACCTAATTAAATTTACAGGGTGGGCAAAAAAAAACGCACTTTTTTAAACACTTATTAGCTCGGCTTCTGTAATATAGATAGTGATATGGAGTTTGCGGGGTTCTAAAACTACGTTCTTCTCATTTAAATTTCATATCTATAACTTATCAAAATATTGGGTATTGGGTGAAAGCCGTGCCATGACGGTTTGAATTAGGGTCTTAATAGTACATTACGCTTCGAGTGTGGAAAGTAGCATTTTGCATGTGTCTGCGCTCTTTAACTGTTGCTAAATTAATACTTTAATTCGTAAAACAGTTTTGACCGATTACAAAAACGGGGGAAGTAATTAAACATATTAGACAATAACGGCTTGTAAAAGCATAAAATCAATGAAGTACAAAATATAATGCGAGGAAGCTATGTGCCACACCAATTAACAGTCTCTTAAGAAACCTTTAACCTCTAAAAATAAATCCCAAAGCTGTAATTTTCGAGCTGTTACAAAAATTGAGTTCAGTTTTAAAAGGAGTCTCGCGGTTCCATTATGAAGCCGCGTTTCTTTTCTCTATACAATTGAACTTGAGATTTCGGCAACTTTTTATTTTATTTTAATTTTATGTTTAGGCTATGGAACATAACTCAAAAAGCGTTATGTTACTTAAAAACTCAGAAAAGTGTAACAGAGAGTTAGAAAGCTATAGAAGGTCTGCAAACCAGTCTCCAGCTGTAGGGGCCTCTCCTACCACGCTTCGCAGAGCCGAAACGAGTTCCACTGGTACCAGGGAAGTAGGTACTCGCAGGAGGTAGTCCTAGTTGGACTAGACGTTGCACTAGGCTAAAGGAAAAAACGGACTTGAAGGTAACCAACGACGCGACATATAGTCGGCTACTTTCGGGTCTCCCCCACTCCAACCTTATAGTCCAGCGTTAGTTTTGATTTCCTAGTAGATCACGTCTCAAAGCCTTCCTTATCTCTGTCTCTGTCACACTCTGTTTTTTCTCCCTCGTTCTTTATTCTCCCTTGGCTTCCTCATTATAATTGTATTAGAATTACTAATTTACTCATTATAATTGCAAATTTACATGAAATGTCTCACTGTCTTGCAGACTCGTATGAAAGCATTTTAGCTTTTTTGCTTCCGAGCTTACCGAAGGTAACGGAAGCTATGTGATCATCCTGAAGAACAAACATTTTTAGGCCTCCAATTTAAAAAAATCCAAGACAGACTTCCGTTTTAGACATAAGGGAACATTTTTGACTCCGTGTCTGTCTGCCAGTCTGTCGCTCAATTTTTGTGAATCAACTTATCTTAAAAACTAGTAGTCCGATTTAAGTGAAATTTATAAGATTGGTCATCATTAGCTCATTGTTAGTCCCATATAAGTTTTAACCTTCTGCACTAATTTGTTTCTCTTTCACATGGAAGTACTTATCTGATTAGTTTGAAACTTTTATAGTTTATCGAAAGTAACCCGCAGATAGCCCCAGNCGCATGCGCAATTAATACAGGTGTGTAAAGAATCACTTTCTACGAATTTAAACAGAGATACAATGTTTATATTACGTATCAGTCGTGGATAAAAGTCTATTTCCGAGTAGTAACCGTTGTCTTTCATAGTTTTAAATTACACGTTAATGCATGATGGTACCCCTACCCATCGCTCCTTGCAAACAATTTAATACTTGGAAGAGAATGGCCCAGACTTCATTCAGCCAGGCGAGTGGCTGCCCTTCAGTCCAGAACTGAATCCAATTGATTACTCTATCTGGGGTTAGATAGAACAAAGAGTGTACGATGTACGAGGGAATAGTGTACGTACTTTGAAAGAGGATTCTTTCGTGCCTGCGCTGATATGATACCACTGCAAAAGAAGAAGTGCAGGCTGTCGTAAATGAACAAGGAGGTCATTATTGACCATACAACAAGTAAATCTTTAAAATATGCAAAAGTTTTGTTTTTTATAATTTTTATTAAACATTCTTTTTTCAAGACATTTATTTGTTAAAAACTACCCAAACGACTTTTTTTTAAGACCCTCATTCAAACCGTCATTGCATGGCTTTCACCCAATTGTTTGTTAAGTTATAGATATGAAATTTATAGTAGAAGAATGTAGTTTTTCAGACTCTGCAAACCCCATATCTCTTTCTATTACAGAAGCTGAGCTATGAGTGTTCAAAAAAGGGCGTTTTTTAGGGTTTCGTTGGGTAGAACCAAAAAAAAAAAAGAAATCCTTAATAGTTTCGTTCCTGTGTCTATCTGTCTGTCACTCTGTACGATTCCAATAACTTTTGAACCAAAAGAGATAATTAACAAGAAACTTTCCAGTTAAAGATCGTTTTGACGTGCACACAGAAACAATATAGTGAACTCAAAATTATTAGTCGTTCAAATTCAAAATAACGGATAATTCATGCGCGATTTTTTTTTTTTTTTTTAAATTTTGAGTGGGGTATTAAATGAAAGGTATTGAAGAGTAGATCACAAAGACATATATACATAACACTTGTGGGTTGTGTTAATTTTTCCACGACATTTTATCATAAAACGTCAAAATTTGGCGGGTGTCCCTCGACAACCCACGTTTTTATTTTACTATTATCTGATCAATTTTGTTCCATGTTTATTGATCTTGAGATATTGAAACCAATTGACCACTCTAACTGGTCAATGTTGTTTTTCTTATTCTAAAACTTTCTCAATATTGTATCGACCTAAATATCTACTTATCCAGGTAATGTAATTATCTATATATTTATGTAAAATAAGAAACCTTCACCATCTCCATACAATTCCATAATGTCATCTACAATTCAATTCTTAGAAGTTCCGAACCTAAAACAAAAAGAACTTTCCGTTCACCTATGAGTCATTTAATGCGGCCCGGATATTTTCGTTTCGTTGCAAAACAAAAGATCTTATGCAAATTTATTAAACAAAAAAAAACCAGACAATGCTATTTTACCTGAGCTATTCCATCCTCGGTGAATAGTTAAGGATATTCTATATTGTCAAGGTAAATGATGTTCACTATTTATTTCTTAGTGTTGTATTCCACAAGTCTAATACTATTCATTATTCCAAGATATTCCAAAACCTATTGATCATGATGTATATTGGAAGGATGTACGTTAATCGAGAATAAATAACCATGTAATGTAATAATGTGTGTAATAAATATGTCGGTATTGTCTTATTATCTTTATGGAGTTTTTAATTTAACTTTATCTAACTAGCTGGATTTCAATGCTTCGCTGCGGAATTTATTGTAATGCATCTTTTTTTAGTTGATATATTTGTGAATTAATAATAATTAATAAAGCCTTTATTTCCAAATATAATTGTTACAATAATAAATTAAATTCTACTGATAAAGATTTTTTTTTTAGTGTAAATAAAAATAAAATAAAATTCTTGGCATATGAAATAGATATACTTATACATATTACATATATTTAAGGTCCGGCCACATAGAAAGTTACACCACGCGAGCTAGCTACGCTAGCTAAGTTGAACATTTCCATCCTGCTTTAATGAATTGAGGTGACCATACTGAGCTACGATACGCTGGCTAGCTACGCTACGTCGCGTCGGCGACGCATTTCCATTTGAACGGATTTATCGGCGATGGACTTGCGCAGACTACTACCCCCTAACTACCAAAAACAACCAACATAAAGTTTACTTATCTCAAACATATAGCAAGACGTTCTTCAGTTAATACAGGGTGTCCCAGCTAATATGGAACAGCAAAATATCTCCGGAACCATGATAGCTAGAAAGATGCGGTTTTCAGTGTTCGATAAAGGATAAAAAGGCGCTTCATTTTCTGTGTACAGCGAAAGCGTGTGCAGCAAACAAAATAAACAAAAAGTAAACAGGAAGCCATATTTTTAAGACTAACTATTCTATGGCTAAAAATAAGACTTTTTTACTCTTGGAAATTTTACCCTCCGATCATTAGTTTGCGGTCTGGAGAGCCCTGAATGTGTTGAAATTGAAACTTTAAGTCCATTTTACAGCTAAACTAATGGATTTAGAAAAAAATAATCAAGACAACAAAAATTCTTATTTTTAGCCATACAATGCAAATCCATTCTTAGAAAGATGCATTATTGATATTTTTTTCACATTTTAAGCCCTACTGAACACCTTTTTTAGGCAAAAAAAAGTTACGCATAAGGTATGAATGTTTGATTGGTTTTGCATTCTATGGTTAAAAATAATCATTTTTTTGTCTTTTGATTTTTTTCCTAAATCCATTAGTTTAGCTGAAAAATGGACTTAAGGTTTAAATTTTATCAAGTTTAGGGCTCTCTAGACGGCAAACTAACGATCGGAGCGAACAATTTTCAAGAGTAAAAAAGTCTTATTTTTAGCCATAAAATCCAACTTCAGTCTTAAAAATATGGCTTCCTATTCACTTTTTGTTTATTTTGTTTGCTGCACACACTTTCACTGCATACTGAAAATGTTCAGCATATGTTCTAGAAGCGCCTTTTTAGCTTTTATCGAACACTGAAAACCGCATCTTTCTATCTATCATGGTTCCGGAGATATTTTGCTGTTCCATATTAGCTGGGACACCCTGTATAGTCACTCTGAAGTTCAGTCTATTTTATCACTTCGAAGAAGATGAGGAAGAAAATGATAGTCACTAGCACTTTTAGCTTTCTTCTTAATCGTGTTAAGGGCTCTATAGCACTGTCCTCGCAATGGTTTAATTTTTTAATTTCATTTTACGCTGAAGAATCCCTCTGACCACCTTTCCTATGTAAGTCGAAACTAAAATAATCTGTAATTGTTTTTTTCCAAATTCCTTAAATGTAACTACTCAACGCCCATACCGAATTTCATTCCTCTATTCAATTCCATGTGATTATACATTCATACATAATACATAGATACATTATGCATACATACATTCATACATAATACATAGATACATTATGCATACATACATTCATAAATAAATATATATATATCAATTTTATTTATATACCAATCAAATTTATTGATCATATAGTTCATAATGTTAATGACCTACATAACATGTGGGNATATAAAATTAAAAAATTTAAGCAAAAACTAAATCTACTTATCTTATGTTAATATGTATTAGCTACTCGCATTTTTTTTTCAGACTGACCTACCCCAATTTGAAAACTTGTTAAAAGATCGAACAAAAAAAAACAAAAACAAAATAACAAATTTAAGTAGAAAATAAACCGAACATTATACGCAATAAAGCATAATATAAATAACTAAAAAAATAAAAATTAAATAAAACCTTGCAAGCTACTTTAACATGACTTGGAAACAGAAATATATGGCTTTCGAGATAAGATAACTTGAATTTATGTCATGCTTACACCTAATATATCCTTCGAGCTTATTTGTTAAGTTTCTTAGGCTCCTTCTACCTCAAACAGTTGTTGTTTTTTTTTTTACAATTATAAAAAAAAGTGCAAAAGAAAATTATAATTTAAATTAACTATTTATAATTTTAAAGCAGGAGGGAAAAAAACGAAGTTGTGCTTCATTCATTAATATTTAAATTAGTTCATTTAAAAATGCTAATTTAAAAGAGTCGGTGTTTTAACTAAAAACAGAAAAATCTAAAAATAAATTATTTATACAATTCATAATATATCTTTTAAAGGCTAAAGGAATGTAGGAAGTAAAATTTTAAGTATATATATATATAATATATATATATATAAAATACACAAATATATATTTATATACACATATGGTTTTATGGTTTTTTAAGCTAATTTTAAAAATCAGCTATATTTCTTTTATATTCATGTATATATATCAAATAATTATAAAGTTTTATAGGATAGTTTTGGTGCGCATGACGTGAATTATTAAGTGAGGTCTATGTGGGCATAATGTACTAACTATATTCTGATTACTGATTATGTATTCAGTTCACATATATTAGTTCCATGACTGTTTTTATTTTTTTTTTTTTCTGTAATTTATAAACCCATTGATGGTTTAACATGGAGACTTGTCAGTAAGAGGAAACGAAATCAAAGGTAACTACATATTTGGTAATTTGTCGTTGAAAAACAGGATAAATTAAATAATAACTGAAACTAAATAAAAATTTTATGTTGAATGAAACGCAATTATGTATGGATCTCGTGTGTGCTAATAAGTAAGTTAGAACTCTAAGCCAATCTAATTAAGTGCTGAGCTTAAAACGAATTAATCCTAATAGTATTGAGGGATTATATTGAACGGAGCGAATAATAATTTCTATAAAGGAACCTACGTATAAATAAATTTTTATAGAGGTTGGAAAAAGAACAAAAGAAACAAAATTTGTTTCTTTTTGTGGAAAAGAAACAAATAGGAACAGTGAGTTTAAACTTATATGAAACCAACAATGGGCTAATTATGACCTACCACTACCAAGAAAATGTCTTTAAAATCGGACGAGTAGTTTATAAGATATTATATTAGAACGCAAAAACTGAGCGACCACACAGACAGACTGATTGACCAACAGACTGACGGACCAACAGACTGACGGACCAACAGACCGATGGACCAACAGACTGACGTTCCAACAGACTGACGGACCAACAGACTGACGGACCAACAGACTGACGGACCAATATACTGATACGGAAACGGAAATGTTCGTTTATGTCTGAAACGGATTTCTGTCTTAGACATTTTTAAATAGGAGATATAAAATATCCTCCGTGTCTATGAATCGAACCCAGAACCCCGGTTTACTCTTCAGTGTAACTGCATACCGCTGCTACTAAATTCTAGTCGGATTACATTACAGCCGTTCAGCCTTCAGCAAAATAATCCGTTCAAATGGGTTTACTATTTAATTAAACGGTCGTTCTTACCCTAAATCGAAGACTTAGCATAATTGATCGCTTAATCATATTTACTGAAATTTAGGATTAAAATAATTTTTTCCATTTCGTCTCGAGGTGTGATCAGTCTGAACTATAGTATTGGTCAAAACATTACGCCGAAGAAGGAAATATTATTTAAACAAATTTTTTAATAAAATTGTTTTTAGCAATAATAGGTAATTTAAAGGGGCCCTGATAAAAGATTCCAATTCTCTTGTGTTAGGCAAAGATTCAGCTTAAATAGAAAACGTTAACCCGGCTCTTTTTGAGAAGTTTTTCCTTCAAATTTGCAAATTACTAGAATAGCAATTTCATTCTTGCTTTTAAGAACCTCCTTATCATTGTAAAGGTGCCTATTTTTTTTGTAGATTTGTAAAAGGTAACTCAATGGGGGAGGGGGAGAACGATGAACACAGTAAAGGTTGTTAATGCGTGGCTCTGACTGTAGTGGACAGCCATTTTTTAAAACCACATTTTTGAACTCTAGGGACCACAAAACGTGTCCATTAATCTCAAAAGTGAATTCTCGCACTATCACAATACTTTCTTTCTATTTAAACTATTTATATAAGAAAGCAAAAAAGGGTAGAGTATTGTAAATTCTAATATAATTTATGTGTAAAATTCGGAAATGTGTTCATTTAATGGCCGTTAAAAATTCGGCGCCGACATTTGGAAACAAATGGCCTTATAGGGAAGCACCGAGTTAAAAACCTTTTATATTTAGTTAATATATAACAATTTAATTTAATTTGCAGACTTTAAAATAAATGTAATTTTAACATTTTTAACTCGAACAACATTAATTTGACTGCGTGAGTTCTCGCTTGTTGCCTTAATATAGACACAAATTGATTTTATTTCAAACTTAGAAACTTTAAAATCTGTTAATGACCTTATAAAACAACACCAACCTTCGTCTCAACGCTTTATATCTTTCGGAGAAACGAAAATAAAACACATAACAGAGTCGAACAGCGGCCAATCTAAGCCCAGAGGCACAACTTCGAAATGCCACACAGTACGCATGCGCACCTCACTAACACCATCTACCGTCGGCTCCTTCAAACTACAATGGAAATACGTTTTTCCCCCCGTCCCGAGTTAAGTTGAGTTCGGAAGGTTATTACGGCGTATTATTTGGTCGTGACGCCCGGAGGCTGCTTTGAGTCATTTATAAACCAACTTCACATACTTCACCAACTGACTTTAAACAAAGCTTTAAACGGTACACACACAAAAAAAAACATTTCAACTAAACTACTTACACTGTAATAAACTTTATTTCATACTACCACTCAATAAAACAATAAAAAAAAGTCCAGTCATGAGCGAATTTTCAAAGAAATCTGCGTAGTATTGGCTTATGATAATATAGGAAAATTTTGGATTAGAATTTGGATGGGTAAAAACAACAATTTGCACACAGGGGTACGGGGTACAAAAGTCAAAGTAGTATTTACCCTTCAAGATGCACATCGTTGGAAAGCTCTTTAAAAGTACAGTAATTGTTGTTAAGTACAATTTTATCCATTTCATTTCAAAGCGGGGTAAAATGGAAAAAACGTGTTTTTATGCCATTTTTGACCCTAAATGGTCAAAATTTGACCCCTAAATGAACTTCAAAAATTCTGGCCAACGAACTCATCCTTTCTTTTGATATTATTGACATTTTAAAATTTGTTTGAAATTTTTAAGTGCATCCTAACGGGAGAT
>KZ652749.1:105493-133435 GCA_001010745.2 Gerris buenoi | reverse complement strand
AGGGTTCTTTTTTTTTTTAATAAATGTATTAGGAACTGTTTGTCTAGAATGAAATACTGTTTGAATTTTGGTTTATTTGATTTATTATATTATTGTTATAATTTTTATTATATTTATTAATAATTTAACATAAGGGTCCACTTAGATGACGGCTCATGAAAAATAGGCTTTAAATTAATAGAGTAATTGATATGAAACGAAATGAATGATAACTGTCTTCAAGACATGTTTTAAATGCTCACAATGATGACTACGTTGGGAAATGGAGAATGTTGAACCTTCATGTAGAAATGAATGATATTCTTCATTAGTGTGAAATAAAAGGATGAATGATAAGCTAGTTTTAATCATTGGGTGCAAATGAATAGGATGATGAGTATGAAATGAGGGGATNGTGCCATTCTCCTTATTCTCAGTTTTAAGTGTTATTCTCCTTATTCTTAATTTTAAGAGGCATTCTTATTTTTTCTCAGTTTTAAGTGCCATTCTCCTTATTCTCAGTTTTAAGTGTTATTCTCCTTATTCTTAATTTTAAGAGGCATTCTTATTTTTTCTCAGTTTTAAGTGCCATTCTCCTTATTCTCAGTTTTAAGTGTTATTCTCCTTATTCTTAATTTTAAGAGGCATTCTTATTTTTTCTCAGTTTTAAGTGCCATTCTCCTTATTCTCAGTTTTAAGTGTTATTCTCCTTATTCTTAATTTTAAGAGGCATTCT
The DNA here is from genome assembly GCA_001010745.2 of Gerris buenoi. Lineage (NCBI taxonomy): Eukaryota > Metazoa > Arthropoda > Insecta > Hemiptera > Gerridae > Gerris > Gerris buenoi. The sequence goes on along the minus strand of KZ652749.1, from coordinate 132,720 downwards.
TATTTTTTCTCAGTTTTAAGTGCCATTCTCCTTATTCTCAGTTTTAAGTGTTATTCTCCTTATTCTTAATTTTAAGAGGCATTCTTATTTTTTCTCAGTTTTAAGTGCCATTCTCCTTATTCTCAGTTTTAAGTGTTATTCTCCTTATTCTTAATTTTAAGAGGCATTCTTATTTTTTCTCAGTTTTAAGTGCCATTCTCCTTATTCTCAGTTTTAAGTGTTATTCTCCTTATTCTTAATTTTAAGAGGCATTCTTATTTTTTCTCAGTTTTAAGTGCCATTCTCCTTATTCTCAGTTTTAAGTGTTATTCTCCTTATTCTTAATTTTAAGAGGCATTCTTATTTTTTCTCAGTTTTAAGTGCCATTCTCCTTATTCTCAGTTTTAAGTGTTATTCTCCTTATTCTTAATTTTAAGAGGCATTCTTATTTTTTCTCAGTTTTAAGTGCCATTCTCCTTATTCTCAGTTTTAAGTGTTATTCTCCTTATTCTTAATTTTAAGAGGCATTCTTATTTTTTCTCAGTTTTAAGTGCCATTCTCCTTATTCTCAGTTTTAAGTGTTATTCTCCTTATTCTTAATTTTAAGAGGCATTCTTATTTTTTCTCAGTTTTAAGTGCCATTCTCCTTATTCTCAGTTTTAAGTGTTATTCTCCTTATTCTTAATTTTAAGAGGCATTCTTATTTTTTCTCAGTTTTAAGTGCCATTCTCCTTATTCTCAGTTTTAAGTGTTATTCTCCTTATTCTTAATTTTAAGAGGCATTCTTATTTTTTCTCAGTTTTAAGTGCCATTCTCCTTATTCTCAGTTTTAAGTGTTATTCTCCTTATTCTTAATTTTAAGAGGCATTCTTATTTTTTCTCAGTTTTAAGTGCCATTCTCCTTATTCTCAGTTTTAAGTGTTATTCTCCTTATTCTTAATTTTAAGAGGCATTCTTATTTTTTCTCAGTTTTAAGTGCCATTCTCCTTATTCTCAGTTTTAAGTGTTATTCTCCTTATTCTTAATTTTAAGAGGCATTCTTATTTTTTCTCAGTTTTAAGTGCCATTCTCCTTATTCTCAGTTTTAAGTGTTATTCTCCTTATTCTTAATTTTAAGAGGCATTCTTATTTTTTCTCAGTTTTAAGTGCCATTCTCCTTATTCTCAGTTTTAAGTGTTATTCTCCTTATTCTTAATTTTAAGAGGCATTCTTATTTTTTCTCAGTTTTAAGTGCCATTCTCCTTATTCTCAGTTTTAAGTGTTATTCTCCTTATTCTTAATTTTAAGAGGCATTCTTATTTTTTCTCAGTTTTAAGTGACATTCTCCTTATTCTTAATTTTAAGAGGCATTCTTCTTTTTTCTCAGTTTTAAGTGTCATTCTTCTTTATCTCAGTTTTTAGAGGCATTCTTGTTTTTTCTCAGTTTTAAGTGGCATTTTCCTTTTATATTAATACCCTTTTTATAAATATTCTCATGTTTTAGATAAATTGGGTCTTACTTCTTTAATATAGATAATAAAATGCATATATACATAACGATAACTCCACATTCTTTATTTTGTAGGGTTCTTTTTTTTTTAATAAATGTATTAGGAACTGTTTGTCTAGAATGAAATACTGTTTGAATTTTGGTTTATTTGATTTATTATATTATTGTTATAATTTTTATTATATTTATTTTTTCTTATAGTGTAACCTTTTTCTAAGGTTTCTTTTTTTAAATCTTAAGTACGTATGAATATTTGTTTTTATTATATTTATTAATTATTAATATTTGGTTTTTCATTGTCTGCTACCTCGGAAAAAATAACATATGCTATGCGACTGTGAAGTGTTTTTTCTTTACCTTGGCAATATTTACTGTCTCNCAATATTTTCTCTTTACGTATGAGAAAGTAAAAAGGAAACGAAGAACAATAACTCAGGTTATGAAACTTAAGTTTTTTAAAATGGAGTAACTAAATAATTTAATTTATCTTTTGTAAAGAGAATAAAATAAAAGCTTTTTTCTTTTAAAATTACTTTGAATTATTTAAAAGCCAAAGAGATCCGATGAAATTTTATTTTAAGCCCCCTTGATCCTTGGAAGGAGAGCAAAGTAATAAGAAAATTTAATTATCTTGGAAAAATGGGGTTTTGTGTTTTCAGTAGATCCGGTTATTTATTTCTCGATTAGTTATTTTTTTATTTTTGTAAAAACGCTTTTTAGTTAATTGAAATATCTGTTATGTATATATATATATATATATTTAATTTATTACATTATATCCTATAAATTAACCTTTTTATATATTTGTCAAATTTATTATTAAAACAAAAAAAGTCTAACAAATAATTTTTTTTTTCTTTTTTTTAAAGTGGCAGTGATAAATAGAACGTGTCCAATAATAATCAATTAATTCTTACAAATAATAATTAATTTTTCTTATGAATCGTTATTAATTATTTATTATAAAAATTGGAAATCGCAGAAAACAAAATTAATTACCATTATGTGCTGCAGCTTTATTTAATTAAGTTTATTAGTGTAAACAATTATTAATACATTTATATTGATATTGTTTTCTGTTTGATATTATGGTTTTATTTTTTTTCTACGATCGGTTGTTTCTACTGAGATTTTGTTATGAATTTAGTCATTATGAGGGGATGTAACTTCGACTCTATGTTTATTTAGCTATGGTTATTTTACACTTTTAATCAATCTATATGTTAGCGGAACAAATTTATAAAATTAATCAGTTTACGTATAACAAATAAATTACATATTTTAAAAAAATGAATGATGTTGGAAAGGCAATGCAATCCTGGAATTGAAGATGGAATGAGACAAGTATGGTTTGATGAATGATGTTGGAAAGGCAATGCAATCTTGGAAATGTAGATGAATTTAGGAAAGTATGATTTGATGAATGATGTTGGAAAGGCAATGCAATCTTGGAAATGTAGATGAATTTAGGAAAGTATGATTAGATGATTGATCTTTAAAATGATGATAAATTTAGTTAGCTATGACTTGATGGATGATGTTGGAAAGGCGAAGCAATCCTGGAAAATGAAGATGGAATAAATAAGTACGATAAGATGAATGACGTTGGAAATGCAATGCAATCTTTGTAATAAAGATAATTTGAGAATAGCTTGATTTGATGAAAGATGATTGAAAGGCAATGCAATCTTGGAAATAAGATGGAATGAAAACTATGATTTGATGGATGATGATGGAAAGGGCAATTTTGGAAATAAGATGGAATGAGAAAAGTATGATTTGACGAACACAAGGTATAAATAAATACGATGATGAGTATGAAATGAGGGGATGAGTAATTACCTTTTGTTAACATAAGGTGTAAATAAATATGATGATGAGTATGGTATAAAAGGAAGAATGGAATTCCTTATGTAGATATAAGCTTTCAATGTAGAATGTTGAGAAAGAAATATAAATAATGAATAATAAATTTTTATTAACGATGATGAGTATTAAAAAAAATAAAAAATAAATAAATTAAATGAATGATAACTTTCTTGTTATGAGGTATTGAGAATGTTGTGAATGTTGTTTGAATTGATTGTTTGTTGTGAGAATCAGCTTTAGAGGATAAAATTATTTAGTCTTAAAAATAATTATGTAATGGCAATGGAATGAGTGGATGTATGATGTTGGAAAGGCAATATAATCTGGAACATAAAGATGTAACGAAAATGGTATGAGTTAATGAATAATGATGTTGAAAAAAGCTATTAAATATGATGTAAATGGTATAAGTAGATGTAGGATGTTAAAAAGGCAACTGAACAACTTTCCACGTGAATATGAAAAGAGCTTAGAATGAGGTGGATCATACAGAAAGAATGGTATGTGTAGATGAATAATATTGGAAAGCCACTTGAACTTTGAGAATGGCGATGAAGAGTTGGTGATTGTCATTGGAAAGGCAAAGCAACTTTGGAAATGAAGATGAAATAAGAAAAGTATGATTAAATGTATGATCTGGGAAATGAAGATTTATTGAGGTAGCAATGGTTTGATGGATGATGTTGGAAAGGCAATGCAATCCTGGAATTGAAGATGGAATGAGACAAGTATGGTTTGATGGATGATGTTGGAAAGGNAAGGTTAGGGTCTTTGCGACGTAGAATGTTAGGATTTTTTTTAATAAGTAATTTGGTATTTTATTTTTTATTTTATTTTATTTTATTTTTTTAAATTCCGGGGGCTTTTACACCTGAAGACGCAGGCCACTTAGGTGGGCCCAGAGAACGAACCCGGGTTAGGGACCGAAATCTTCACACACTCGTATAAAGATATGGTCGGTATCCATGACTCCCCTCCTAGTTGTATTACAACAAAGAGTGATCATCATGGTTTCCAGGCCGAAACCTGGTGGCGCCATCTTTCGAGGAGCTTCCCATTTGTTTAAAAAATGCTGGGTGACATTGGGTTGGGGGTCCGGTTCGGGAATCGAACCCAGAGCAGAGGTCAGAAGCGGTCTAGATTCTTATCCGTCTTCTGACCCTGCTCGAGGCTGCTTAACTTACCTTATCGCAAGGCAAGCGCTCTAGCTCCGAGCCACTCATGCCCATAATAACATAGTAACTCAACAAAGTAACAACACTGATGCAACTTCTGTAATAAACATTAATATTCCTCTTTGTGGTTAAGATAAGATACAATGTTTTAGTTGTCTGACATGAGAAGTCATTGGAATATAGATTGTGGTCATCAGTGGAAAACCCATGAATTTATAAGAACTTAACTTCGTCAAAAATGAGTTGGGAATTTCTTTAGGGGTTTCCATGGTCATTAGCAGATGAGCCACAATTTCATAATTCTCAACTAAAGTGATGTAACTGGTTGATTCCTTTAAACTTAAGAACGTTCTTTAGGTCTTCAGTAGATGCATGAATCTATAATCTCGTCTATCGGTGAAGATTTATTGGGAGTAATTAAAGTCGTTTTAAGCAAAAGAAAGTTATGTGAAATATTTCGTAGGAAATAAATCATGCAAAAAGGGTCATTCCCATTCATCATTATGTCAAAGAATACAATCTTCTTCTTCTTATTATGTTCAATTCTTACAATCTTTTAACTGGAAATCATTGAATATTTTATGAGCTTAAGATCATTCGGTTGCTGTGATCTTTAGATGTTATGCTCTTATTACTATTTCTATGTATGTATAAATATCATCTTGGTTAAAATTATATTGAGGTATTGCTAGGGTTGGCTTGAGCTCAAGGACCATATACTGCCTATAATTTGTAATCTTCTTCTTGGGGAATATTGTAATGAGTAGTTGCAGGAGTTATTACTAGTTAAAAAGACTTTTATGTTCTTTACTATTTATTTTTGTTTAATGCTAGTATTGTAATTATGCCATCAAATTATACCTTTACATCCTTTAAATTAACTTTATATCCTTTGATAATACATCGGTATACCTGGATTCTTATGAAGTACCAATTGTTTTATGTGTGTGGCCTCGTTGTAAAAGGAGTATTATTTGAATTGACTATAGTGTTGTTTTGGTTTTGGATCAACGATGTTCCTCGTATTGTAAAAACTTATTTCAAATTAATGGAGTCTTCGTCATCGTCGTCTTCAGCTTCAGAATCAGCGTCAGCTCCGTGTCTCGAAGGGTCGTCTGACGAGGTAGGGGTCACGGCCTCCATATCCTCTGCGAAGGGATTGTTGCTGAAACGATGATGGTTGGTTTGCGGGGGTTGGGCGGGCCTGGGAGGTGGTGAAGGCGCCTTGGCTAAACCTGCTGCTACAACCAGAGGCGTAGCTTGGCCACCTGGTGGCGGAATCATAGATCCGCCTACCACTCCCTTCTCGAAGACTGACTTCTTCGAGTCGAAGTTGGCTTTGGAGTCGAATCCTTGGTATGTGCTCCCTATGTCACCTTCTTCCCCTGAGAACATAAAAATAATAATTGTTATTGACCTGAATTTGAAATAAGATTATGGGAAGAGCTAAGTTTACGTTTCGACATTGTAAAAAAATTAATGAATATCTATCTTTTTCCAAATCTGGAGATGCTAACATCTATAAGCCTATATTCTTGGAAGAATTCCTCGCCCTATTTTTGGGGTGGTTAAATGTCTTTTGGTCTGATTTTTCTATTCCCCTAGGGGACTTCTAAAATAAAGTGCGAAGCAGTAAGACCTCATATGCAAGGATCCAAGGTGCAACCCCAGTTTAATATTCCATCTTATAGTACTCTATCGTCGAAGCAAGCTGGCAGACCCACAGAAAGTGAGTACATTGCTTAGTGAAAGTAACCTTAGTTCTTCCAATCGTTAAAATGGCAAATCCAAAGATTTTTTACCTCAGGCATGATAATGCTTGTGAGAAGGGGTTTCATCCTATTCCTCGCATAGAGAGAAACATAATATATTTTACAATAAAAACATACATGAGGCTGCTCATTTATAATGAGTTGCTAAATACGCAGCTGATAAGAGCCCGTGTACTGTCCCTGAGTCACCCATCCTTACAATAGTAGGGCTAAGGCCCCCACCCATAGGTTGTACCATAGATAGTAAAAGAAATTAGTCCAGAGAACCTCAATATTTCTTAAATCCTTCAGCTCTCTTATTTGGTGATGAGACATCTTCCACACTAATGATCACATAGATAGATGTGCAAAGTTAAAAATCCCTCCCCAGGTTATGGAGTTAAGAAAGAATTATATATATTTATAGAATACCTTCGGAGGATGATGAAGTGTTGCTCACTGGGGAGGCTATTACTGTAGGCTTGGGCCTCGAGGCGGCTGTAGAGGGTTTTGCGGGGAGCGGTGGGGGTGTTTCTTGCTCTGCCTTCCTCGGAGGCGGTGCCGGAGCCCTATCTACCTAGCCAAACAATCAAAAAGCAATAAAGCAAAACAATGGTTAGAATCTCTTCATGGCTGAGTGTGCATGACTTGGGGATGTAGATTAAAAAAACACATTTCGTTCGTTAACAATAAAACTGTTTAGATAAGACATTATCAATATCAATAAGTTTTATAAAAGGAAAGGTGTAATACTGTACCTGACTTGGCCGGCCATATATCAAGCAGGTATCTGACAACAGCTATTGGGTTGTGGAAATCCAATCTGTCGTCTTGACTTGTCTCGGCGGAATGAAGAATCATAACGGGAGCGAAACACACGGCTAAACTCTGGGTCGACATCTTGTTCCGTTCAGTCTGCGAGGCGACGAGCGCTAAGTGATCCAACAGGTAGACTAGTGTTACCTGAACCACCCGCATTAATCAAAATTCTTTTACCAAACACAGTCAAATAGATTTGTCCATAATACATGAGAATAAACTTAATCTAAATCAAATGTCGAGGAAAGTAAAGCTAAGAAGAGATAGTTGGGTGGAACACAAAGTGTTAGAATGAGCAGAGTAAACTAAGTTCAAAATCTGCCATTAAAAAGTTACTCAAATTATGGTGACTATAGACGAGGCTTCCAAGTGGCAAAACACAACCTAATTATTCTTTACTTATCAATCTATTGAGTATTTAATCACTTATAAATCCGATATAGTGTAGCATTTTGACCTTGTTCGTACTTTTTATCTATTTGCTTAAGCGCTTTGATATAGACAATAGGAAAATGCAACGACAATCCCCACCATCTAATCTGAAATATCTTCAGATTCAGCATTCCAATGTAGCCAAGGTCTTTCTCTTCATCATTCTCCATGTACTTGGACGTATAGTATCTTACTCTATCTAATTGGGTATCCAGTAGGTATCTTATTTTGTAATAACATTAAAGTATAACTCCGATTTAAACAAATTGAATCCAGTTAATGATGGCTGGAGCAGTTAGAGTGGCATCATTTAAATCAATTATAAAATACAGGCCATGGATTTTATGTTCGTCCAGGTGAAGATTTAGTGTCTTAAAGGATGTAAAGTAAAAAGTTTCGCTTCTACAACTGGAGACAGCTTTAGGATGCTGAGCATTAAGGTTTGAACGCAAACTGAGCATTGAGGTTGCAACAAATTACTGCAGTTGCTTTAGTACTGATAAATATGCTTTCCAATAGGAGAAGGGAATCTTCAAGACACTCCAAATCACAATCCACACAGGAAACCCTACATAAGAATCTTGTCCTTACAGTGTTTCCTTCTTTATCGATTCTGTCCTCTTTACCAATCTTATAACAAACATTGATGCTTACTCTGTTTACAGGAGGTAGACAGTCTAATATGGAGAAGATGAGAGAAGCATTTCCCTGAGGATCATCAGGTAGGCAGACGGAAACTGCATCCTGAAGCATCTGATACAGACATTTAGTTACTAGCGGCTCTGGCAGCTCTCTCAGGTAATCCTTCAATACACCTGTAATTAATCAATTATAATTATTTTTAGTATTAAAACTCAAGTCCAAACAAGTTTATTGATTTGATTCCATAATATCAAATCAATTATTGTCAAATTACTTGGTGTGGAACCAGGGAAGCACACCACCCCCCATGGCCCATGGCGTAGATTTCCAAAAAACTGATTGTCACTTGGAATATTAAAAAAAGTTCTGATGGCGCAACTTGCGCACATCAAACCCCCCTGTGGGCACCTCTGTGTGGAACCAATATCCAATTTGAGATTGAATTCCTTGTAAGTTAAGTGTAAAGTGACTGATACCTACATCTCGTAATAATCTAGCACTGTTCTACCTGGAACTAAATACAAACACCTTTTTTTTTTTTTTAATATGATCATTAGAGAAATGATAAATGATCCAACCATAGATAGATCACATAGATAGATGAGTAAAGTATTAGATATACCGTAAAATCTCGTATTTAACACCCAGACTGTAAAGTGACTGACCGCTTTATGTTGTACTTTATAATAATGTTTTACCTGAAACCACTTAAGCCTTAATTGTAATGTTCTTATCGAAATTTGATAATAATGGTCTTAGTCGACGACTCGATTATTTTTTATTCCCCTCGAAGTATGAATTTTAAAGTCAATGATTTCCTTTATTACAAGTGTTAAGTTCAAAAATAAATTATTCTATTAATTATGTGAGTAGAATACTAATTCCGTGTACCAAGTAGTTGTTGGGTATATAAATTTTAATTTTTGTGCGTGTAGTTATTATTATATATTCTGAAACCGGATTATTGCTGTTATCAAATTAATAAGAGTAGGAAGTTTGGTTAATAATTACCAGTAATGACATTAATATCAGGAACATTATCTGGGGATAAGTCAACTGTTCTCGGATTCCTTTCAAACGCTTCCCTTAGTATTCGTTTCTTGGTAGCTGATCCGCATAGCCTGTATAAACCTGAAAAATACAAAAATTGTAATAATTTGTAAGATTGAATATTATATCTAGGACTTAGTGAGGAATTTTAATGGAATTAATAAGTCTTAAGGGATCCCTCTCTTATGTTTAGTCTAGATGGAAGTTGAAAGAAGGTTGGGTCGTTAGGATGGTTGATTATTGATTATATGAATGTACATAGACAAAAATTGTCACCATTACTAAGATTGCACATAATATTTAGGAGGAAGTGAGGGTTGCCAATTGAATAAATGGGTCTAAAGATGCGAGTTAATTAAAGTAGAGAAGTGGATGGAGGTAGGGGGATCAGGGGGAGGCAAAGATAAGTCAATAGACATTTTAGGAGTTTGAGGCAGTTATGCCTCATATTAGAAAGGATAGTGAACATAAGTAAGACGTAGAAAAGATAAGGATTAATCCTGTAGATAAGTGAACATACAGGCTGACTAAACTGAGAAAGGTAACTAGTAACTATGGACAGAATTAACTTTGTAGTGCAACACTCCGTTGAGGGTCTTGACCAACAAAAAGGCTTATTCAACTATGTCCATCAACTGTATTTAGGTCGTAGGTAGTGGTGTGAATTCGTAGACATGCTCCGGAAGATCTTGTTACATGAGATAACAGGATTGAGCATTATGTTACAGACCAATACCAGCTTCCATTAATTTTTGTTTAGTTTGAATTCTCTATTTGGGAATATCAAAGAGTGGTACAAAGTTATTGATCCAATTATAAAAATTGATTACTTTTTTAATAATTTGATTGATTATTGTAGAATGCTCAAATTTTGTTTTTACCTATGATGTCAAGTCCTCTCCTCTCGACTTCTTCCACACATCGTCTGACTATAAGAGGTGGTGAAGGTAGTGCGTCACCAGGAACTGATTCTCTGCTGACGACGGTTTCCAGTTCTAATCCGAACACGCCTCCGGACAGTGGCTTCCCTCTTGGAACGATAGGTTGTCGAGGTTTCCTTAAAAAGGTTTGTCTCGGCGTCGTGTGATGAAGTCTAAGGTAAAGCGTTCCTCTAGGTTCGACTTTGACAGCGAGCTGATGAACTGCTGACTCGCCGAGAAGTCCTCCAAGTTCAACTGAGCCCTGGGTAAACAACGCGATGATTAAGACGGCGTATAAAAATAAATACCTCCTCTAAGAATTGAACCTCAGATATTATCCGAACATACTTAAGTTGTTCTGCAATAAATAGTGGTACTTACTTTGTAGCAGAGCTTATGCCTATATTGTGGATCCCATGAATAAATGAGAAAGTCTAACTCTCGATTTGAGACTAAATCTAATTCGAAAGTTTCATCCCAGTCGAAGACTAGATCCGCTGTTCTCACCACTGTACGAGCTTTATGAACTCCGTCACATTCAAGTACGCAGTACAAGTCTCGAACCTAAATCAAATAAAGAATAATTGTAAATAATTTTAATTGTATTTTCGTCTGTTGATGATTATAGTTGAATCTGATCATGTGCTTTTTAGTTTCGCCATGTCGAATCATGTTAGGCCTTCATCCAATCGATGATGTAAGAGTTCTTAGAATTTGCAATCCCATCAATATGAAGAGATTACCTGTGGCTGAGAAGTAGGTCCACCATGCTGTGAAGATGCAGTAGCTCTAAGACCACGTCCGCTAAGAAGATGCAGCCAAAGAAGACCACTGACTTCGCATCCTTCCCCTCTTCTTCCGCCCACACTAGCTCCGCTGGTCTGCTGCTTGTATTTAAGGAACTCTGAAACAAAACATTATTTAATTATTGATTAAGAATGAAGAAAGACGAACAAAAAACAATTAATAAGTAGTAAAAAAAAACTAATCCACCGCTAGAAACCGAGCAATAATTATGTTCATTTTCCAAGGATATACTCTAATCCCTGTGACGATTTATATTTTAGGATAATTTCATGGTGAACCAGGTGAGTCATCATTTATCGCACATGATTCTGCATCCATTGCATAAGGAACAGCGTGTCACATGGTGGGACAACCCACAACCCATACGTAATTCTACGTATATGCATATCAACTCATTACAGATCAGTCTGATATTTTGTCTGAAAGAGAAGTGAGTGGACCATTGAGAAAGAAAGAGAGCGAGAGGGGAAAATTTATGTATCCCATTTAACTCTGTTCATTTGATTTTCAAGGATCTTGTATGATAAGGAGGTATGAATTCCATTCTTCAAGCTGATTTATCCCCATTTCACTCAGATAGTTTAATGATCATGAATCTTGTAAGATGAGTGTTGTGTTACCTGCTATACCATGTTTTTTTTTTATCTCGGCTTATTATTTTTTTATCCCTATGATGCAACTTCATATAATTATTGAATTTGCCAAGTACGTGCATTTAGCATACTCAAAGAATCCGCAGGGTATCTTCCAGTTCATTGATCCGTTTAATCGACCTAGATGTATCAAGATGGTGGCCTTTTATACGTTTATTGTAGATATAACGTTTAGAACATTTATAATTAGATGAAACAAAAGCTTTTAAATAATTTAATACCAAACGCTATGCGACTCCGAAGTGTCTAGCTCCAAGTGTTCAAAAAGTATATAATGATAGAGTATATTGCAAATCATAAATTTTAAAATGAAGGTTTATATTTAGTGCATATGGCTGACCTAATGTATGTGAACATATTACGAGATCGGCCACTGTTGGCTTCCATAATTCGATTTAAGATTAGTGTAACCTTTAACGAAGGAACGCTTGGAACTTTTATACATAAATTTGCTTTATTGGACACGTGTAACATGTAACGTTATCTTTCTAAAAATAATTTGAAGCATACTTAATGGAGATAATAGTTAGATCACTACATCCTATATGAATTGTTCTGCTATAGTGATATTCTTGAAGGATACGAATAGTTACCTGCTGGGTTTATCTGTAGAAGGGGTTGCGAGGTATGCCTCGACAATGATTTTTCAGTCGATCCTTTTCCCAAGGATTTAGCTTCAAGTTCAAGTAGATTGTGCATCCTTCTCAAAGAAGCCGATCTAGATGCTAATGATTGCGGTCTGTCTCCAGTTAATCTCGGCATGGCTGCAAGCTGACCTGGTCTGTACGACGACTGCAACTCGCTCTGTCTCGCCCTTGCCGGCAGATTCTCGGCCGAGTATGTAAACCTCTTCTGCTGCGATAGACCTCTCGAGTAGATGGCCGACGAACTCGGCGCTCTGCTCAGCCAGGCTCTGTATTCGTCCGCTGTGAACACGCTCGGTGAGGAAACTAATCGACCTGGGCAGTAGATACACATGTAGCAAAGGGAACATGGTCTACAAATTCTGCTGTTGTATCAAGCAAAAAGCGGCTATCTACCAAGAGCTCGACTCTTAGCTAAAGTCATCCTTTGTTCAATCAGGCAGCATCAATTTTTCACTTCATCATCGTGAAATTTGATACCAACTAACTACTTCCACTACGTCAAATATACTAATACCGTAACGTCAAACAACTTAAGTTTTCCGATGAAGAACCACACCTTATGGAGTATAAAGTCCCTTTTTATATATTGACTTGATATGAACTCAAAGTTAAATTCAGTATTATGTTGCTTTAATTCAAAATCATTGCTCAGCATTCCTTATGATGCTATCAATTCTAAAAGCGTCCATATCCTTAAAGATGCGGTTCTTCCCCAAAAAACCTTGATTTTATTTTATCATTAACAATATTAAACGTCAAAAGAACACCTTATTCCTCTTTTAGGTTATTCTAATTTGAGTTATCTCACTGCCCAGTAGATCTAAAGATAGGTTGATAATAATGATAGAAAGGCTGTATGACAATAATGATGGAATGATAAGTTAAAGCTTAATGTTATAATGATTAATGAAAGTTTAATGATAGAATGATGGGTTGCCAAATAATACTAAAAAGGATTGGTGAATAATAACAATAGAATGACTGATTGACAGTTATAATAGGATTGGTTGACGATAATTATATAATAATAGGTTGACGAGTGTAATATATAATGATTGGGTGATGATAACTTTAGAATAATAAGTGGATCATAATAATAGAGTGATTGGATAAAGGTTAATCGATGAATACTTTGATGTCGATGATGATAGTGGTGATTATTATATAAGATTTGGTTAACAATAATGAATAAATGATTGATGAATTAGGCGTGCTTCATCTTACAGGCCAAAACCAAAATTAATGAACCTTTACCACTGATGAGATCACTCCTCCTCATCAAAGAAAATGTAAAATGGATGACTACATGAAAATGTAAAATGGATGATTACAATATTAAAACAATAAAGACTTGCAATTGTTTACCTGAATGTTATCATCAGCAGAAAGAAAATCAAAAAATCTAGTAGAACATAATCGAGTCTTTATTGAAGACACTAATCTACTGATGGTATAATCATTCTAGATTTGTGTTATTCCACTCACAGCTAAATCTTTTTTTTGCTGAAGGTTATTTTTCATCATTATCATCAAAATGAAACTGAATTTTGACGAATTATCGATGAAGACTTTTTAGTGTACGAGTATATGTATGTGAAAATTACGAACTATGATAGGGGAAAGTAACCCCTTATTTTCCAGATTGGGTTTGATTACTTTTCTATACAAGTTTTGGTCTTTAATGTATCTGATTTCGGGCACCAAAACCTCGAACCTTCTTTGCCAAGGATGGGAAACCCCAGTGGATGCAACCAGATCTAATTTGGACAAATTTAACCTTTTAATGATATGACAACATGACTAATGGTACTAAACCTCCAACCCGACTCCTCTAAAGAGAACTAGTACTAAACGATTAGCTGATCATGATTTTGACCACTAATCACGTGCAGGAGATCTTTACGTCTATCAATATCTCCACCATCAATCTAATTTGTCGGTCTTGTGGCAATTGCAGGAATCACAGCGTCTCCCTATTTATGAATCAACATTCTCATTAATGTTGATCCCTGACAAATTGCAGGAGATTCAATCATCTATATTACTTCATTCACTGATTTTGATTAAGGATGATTCTTTACTGATATTTTCAGCTACGTTTTTCTTTAGCAATTCACACAGTCCGAACTACGTTTCACTTCATGCTCTAAGTCTAAATCATGATAAGTCTATTATTTGGATGATTTTCTTCAAACAATCATTGCTGCGCATTATTCTCACATCAAACTAATTGTACAAATTTATTATCTGAAAACGACTTTTACCTCTGTGCTTTCTCGATACGGAAGTTTCAGGGGCTGATAACGCTCCGTCATCGTCGTGATCGAGAAGGGAAGACACGGCGCTCGGCAGTAAAGAGGATGTGACGTCCCTCTCAAGTCTTGAATCCCTATCCAGTCTTGTTTCACGATCTAGTCTCGTTTCACGATCTAGTCTCGTTTCACGATCTAGTCTCGTTTCACGATCTAGTCTCGTTTCACGATCTAGTCTCGTTTCACGATCTAATCTAGTTTCGCGATCTAATCTGGTTTCGCGATCTAGTCTAAGAGAACTTGCGTCTCTATCTAATCTTAATGAACTGGAATCTCTTTCAAGTCTCAGGGTTGAACTCCTGTAACAAAAAAAAAAAAAAAAACACATATTAAAAAATAACCAGATCAACAGGAAATCGCATGTATATTTATATCTAGGCTAGCAAAGTATCAAAGTAGGTGAGTGGAATCGCTATCTCCTCAAATCTTGCTTCATTCCCAGAGAGGCGAGATAAGTTTTACACTTATGATGACTCTGTTCAAATCCTACCATATATGATGACCTAATTCTATTCTTCGAGGAATCAAAGTCTGAACAATAATCTGGTTTGGATTTGGAGAGAAGTGAAACATGTTACGTACTAATGATTTGTATCATTAGTACGTCATCAGTCATCAGTATTAGGTTATTGGTAGTAACCTGATGCTGATGTGCCTTTTCTGAATTCCTAGAGAAGGGAGACATGATCCATATTATATTATTATTGATGGCATAGATACAGTGATTGATCCCTCCCCACCCCTCCACGTAATGGTCTAATGCACTCCCTGGCAATGGGTATCCACACCACCGGTGTAAGTATCGTCGGCGGAGGCGTTAACACCATTTAAGCCTTATTAAAATACAGCTGCAAAATTTTACAACAGTTCAGCTCATTCTGTGACAGACATTCTCATGTCTCATTTGCTTTTTAGGGTTTCGTTGGTAAAACCAAAAAAAGAAACCCTTATAGTTTCGTTCCTGTGTCTGTCTGTCTGTCTGTCACTCTGTACGGTTCCAATAACTTTTGAACCAAAAGAGATAAAAGCGTGAAACTTACCAGTATTAAAGATCGTTTTGACGCGCACACAGGAAAAATATAGAGAACTCAAAATAATCAGCTGTTCAAATTCAAAATGGCGGATAATTCACATCGCGAGAAAAAAATATTTTTTTTAAATTTTAAGTGGGGTATCAAATGAAAGGTATTGAAGAGTAGATTACAAATATATATACCACTTAGGGTTAGTGTTTCATTATCGGCGCCATTTTGTCAAAAAACATCGAAATTTTTCGTGCCCCCCCCCCTCCCCCATTAATAATTTTGTTTCACAATACCAACGAAACCCTTTTTACGTGAGACTTCACGCCTTACCAATTTATTATTTATGTGATCAATAAAATTTAAAAAGTCGATAAATTTCTTCATCACAACACTATCTGAAGTTACACACTAAAATCGATGGAGAATTTAAAAGGAATGCACTCTTTCCACGTAAAATAATACTTGTATATTTATCTAAGAAGCTTCCGATCTTAACAATGATATTATCTGAGTATACAAACAAATATTATGTTACAAAAATTAAAAAAAAATATTTCTACATTATTAACCTAATGTTTCTTTAGCTTAGGTTTCCACTGTCAGTCTAATAAGATATAGATCTTCCAAGGAGATTTTGAGATTTCTGAGCCGCGTCAAAGATCTATAGATCACGATATTTTGAACCCAATACAGAAATCATAAAAATGGGAGATGCTCATTGCAAAACTTGCAAATAACTCTCAGCGTGCTCATGTGTCACCGGTCGATCTAGACTTATTAGCTTATTGTTTGTCTAATAACTGATGTTCCAAGTTTTGACGTTGTAAACTATTAATCTTACCTGTGAGTTGGAAGAGTTGGTATATGATGTCTAGGTTGTCTTGTATCTCTAGGTAATGAATTTGATCTAAGACCACCAACACGACCTGAACCATCTAATACACTAGACCTGTAGTCATTTGTGGAAGACCTGCAGATGAAACAAAACACGTTAGATAAAGCTGTCTTAACAGTGGAATCATCAATCATTGTCACTAAATAAGAAATTGGTATGGTTATGAGTAGGGCTAGGATTTGAGCATATTTGCATATTTCTTTCCTGAATAGTACTCATCGAAAGAAGCCTTTTGGTGGTATTTTCACTTCTCTGCTACCAACAGAATTTAAATTTATCGAGCATATAAATGCATATTCTTGTGGTTTATCGTCTAAATACTTCGTTTTTATTCAAATTTCCCCCCCCCCCCATTCGCCTTCATATCTTTCATAGAAGCCTGCATGAGCGTCAATTCTGAGGTCAGCAGTGTCAGACGATTTTCCAAACTACTCTTCACAAGATGCAGACTAAGTTAAGTATACGTAATTGATGTCGAAAGATGTTATTGACCGATTTAAGAAAATCACTTAAAAGTCCAAATATAGAAAAAAAACTTGATGTACAGACCAATACGAATCTACTTCATTGACTCGACTGTCATTTTGTAAATAAACATTTAAACTGTAACTTTTACATAAAACTTCTCATATACATATATATACTTGAAACGTGTGGATATAGCAGTATAATATCATAGATACAATTTGAAAACAATACTCTTATATGAAGATAAGTTGTAGATTTTTTTGTTTTACTGTCCTCTCTAGAATAGTTTTTTGAACATATTCTGCATACTTAACAGCATATAATGGGTTTTTCGAGCATATCTATCGAGCATAAAACATGTGGTTTTCGAGCATATCTAGAGATTTTATTGAGCATATCAATCCGAGCCCTAGTTATGAGGATACCACCTCCCAAATTAAGAGGAAATAAGAGGATTTTCAGGGTAAGTGGTATAGTCATTGATTGTGATAGAATGATTGGTTGAAGGTTAATTGTTGATGATGACATCAATCATTTTCACTTACTAAACAGAGGACATAGATATGACCTCCCAATCATGCTAATCAAAATAAGAGAATCCATTGGCGCGGTGATCTAGTCATGCATCATGGATAGTAATAAAATGATAGGAAAAAGATTAATTGAGGAATCATCAAGAATTGTGGAAGAGAATATAGATATGATCTCGCAATCATTGTATTTGAAGTAAGAGAATCTTTTAGAGAGTTTGCCGAGTCATGGATAGTGTTTGAATTCTTGGCTAATGGTTAATTGTGAAATGCATCGTTGACGATTATAATATTACCAATTGTTACTAACTGGAGTATTTACATCTGTTCTTCCTCTTCTGTTCTATTGTCTTGTATTTTAACACTATTAGAGATCCAAGGTTCGATTTCCCTCGGCAGAATGCATTTTTATCTGATCTTTCTCTTATCTTATTGATTAAAAATATCAATAAAAGAACTGTGGTTCGATTCCCAGCACTAGGATTAATTTTTTATTTGTTCTTTCTCTCTTAATAATATTAATATGGGATTTGTGGTTCTTCTTCAGAGATTAATGCTGAACAAATATTTTATTAATGTCCTCTAAGAATGGTGATAATATTACCTGTAGTCAGTTGCAGACCTATAGTCAGAGGCGGACCTGTAGTCGGAAGTCCTTTCACCTCTGTAGTAGTAGTAAGGCCTGGTGGATGCTTCAGTGTCGGAACTATAATCTGTAGGTCGATGTCGACGAGTCAATGAAGCATAGACGCTGGCAGGTGCGCCGCCTAAACTCCTCTGACGTGAATAGTCATTTCGTGCTGAAAAAAATAAAGTATGTGTTATACTCCTAAGTATTTATGTGTGGAGTTAATCTCTGGTAATAATCTGGTTCGTTGGATTCCATGTGTAAAGTCATAGTTTAATCTAGGTCTCTCATAAAAAAGAAGGTGGTTCTGATTTTGGAATTGCTTTTAAAAATGCTTTCATATTAACCACTTATTCCAGGGCTCTATTTTCAGTCATAAATGATTAGAAGTGTGGTTCCATCGATTTATCATCACGATGAGTAACAACCATGAATATGCTTCCATTAGTGGAAGCGGTACGTCGGACTTCAAACCCCTTTATGTCGTGGATTTCATTGGAAAACCAAGAAATGTATTACGAGGCCTGCTGAAGCATACGCACCAAATTAGAAGTTTTTATAATGCTGGACGACTTAATTGTAATAATTGATGCAATGGTGATGGATACTTGATACTTACTGTAATCAGAATACTCGACCCTTGGAAGATGTTGATCGGAGCCGGATCTCGGCATTAGTTTAGATCTAGCCGAACCACCGCCTCCGTAATAACTAAGAATGGAAGAAGATGTAGTAGCTGACATTCTTCTTGGTTGTGTCGAACTTCCACCTCCTGGATAGAACGAATGTACCTAGAAACAACAGAAATGCAATCAGTATAGTGGGAAGTCAACTAAAGTGTCAAAAAAGCATCATCCTCCAGAATATAAACCCGGGCCACGTTAGTGGCAAGTTAACTGGGAACTTTCCTAGACCCTGTTCTCGCAATGTTTTGACCTTTTCTCGGAAGACTTCTACCGCAATAGTCCAGGGGAACAAATTTAGTTAGTAGACTGAAAATCAAGTTGATGTTAGTTTGTCCCTTGATAGGTTAGTTATTCAGATATCACTCAAAATCAAAGAAATCCCCTGTCAAGGGACTAACTAACATCAACTTGATTTTCAGTCTACTAACTAAATTTGTACTCAGGATCATGAAAATCACATTGTCCACCAGAATTGGGGGGACATGGCCTCTCTCCACCGGTTTGTTTTTTCAAATATCCTGGATACGAACTTAGCTGACCATATATTCTTAAAATATATTAAAAGATTAACGTGTACACAAAATTCCAGCTTGATGTTTTGTCAGGCACTTTTTGGCACGCTATCTCCTGGACTACAATGCCAATCAAGCTTAGAAATAATAAATAATTTAGCGAACAAAAATAAATTTTTTCCCTTTGTAGTTATTGATCATACGTGCTCAACCTCTCGACTTGTTAACTTCCGTCTGCCGGTCATTTTATGGCTTCAATTATTGTCAGGTGCCACTTCTATTGAATACATCAATGGACTCGATTGGACAACGATTCAGAGTAAACAAAAACTTTAGGTCCCCAATCGGAATTAAGAATCGGCCCCCCGAGATCGGAGTTGGTTGAAGTCCTGGTTCCCCTTGTGTGATACCTGATGCGCTACCGGGTGACCCAAATTGATAATTAAATCATAAATAAATTAATGAATGGATTTCACAGACATTAAATTTTACTTTCTTATTAATCTACTCGGTATCTTGATATTTGTGCAATCTAAAACTGATTTTATTTTCCCTACATATTTCGTAACTATTGCATATCATTGGTACATTACCTTTTCAGCAAGTGATTCTAACGTCTTTGGATATGCAGATTTGTCGTAAGGTGGAGGTGGTTGTTGGAAGGAGTGGGGTTTCGGTTGTTCCGTGACGACAGGGGCTGTAGGTGGCGGGGGCGGCTGATACAACCAATTTCTCCCGCTCTGGTCCATACGCTCCAGCTGTAACGTAATAAATGTTTAAAATAGGGTCAGCTAACACATTAGCAAAATCTGTTTAAGGCACCAAAGAAATGCCATTAAAAAATAGGCTAACTTAAGAATGGTAGCATCATGCTAATCATCATCTTCCCTTGTTAAAGATGAGACAAATTTGTATTCTGAAGATGAAAAGTGTCATAACAGTTAAGGAAGTTTCAGTGAAGATTGCATGCTTAATCCATTTAGGGTTTCGAAATGTCTAAACTTTTTTCCTCTTGAGACATAAAATAGAAATAAAATGGTAAAAGATCACAATTGCCTAATCTGAAATAATGGTTTGGTACTTGGACGGCAGTCGGATCCATAGCAAAACACATACAAACACACAATACGTCGGTCACAAAAGTTTGTCTTTGTTAATTTAAGTATGTGTGAACGCGGGTATGACACTATTAACATGCGTGCCAGAGATTAGCTACAGTTACTGGGTTTGAATAATGACTACTTACCGTGTGGGATTTGGTGTAATAGGAAGTGTGAGGATGGTGATCCGTTGGCGTAGGCTGATCAAGACCAAGAGCTAAGTGTGATCTAGACGCTTGAAGTCTTCCGCTTCCTCCGCCACTGGACTCACTCTGCGTCAGTGGGCTTGGGCTAGCATCCCTGCAAGAACAAGTTTATATAAGGTTTTAATTATCATATCTTAGACTTTCGGGGTATTAGACTAATATTTTGATCTTCAGGAGAAGATCTCTTTATGAAATATCATGAGAATTGTGAAACCCAAAATAGGGATTATTCATAAGGCAAATGCAGATAATATGATTAGTCAGCATCTTAATTGAGAATGATTTTTTCATCTATGCGATTAAAATTAAGTGATTCATACAATCCCTGACAGTGGTCTCCTAATGAGATTTAGGTTATTCCATGTCAAGTTGTTAATGTCTCAAATCATGAGTAACTCCCTTGAGAATGTTCTCTGCAATGAGTTGAAAACCAAGGGATTCACTCAATTCACATATAATGGAAATTGCTGATGATGATGTGGTTAATTATTCTTGGAAACATCATCTTAAGGTATTCACAAAAAGGGGCTGTTACAAAGCATTAATTTCTTAGTGGTCTTGATCACCTTGATCACACTTAATCACCATAATTATTTTTTTACTATCGCAATAATTTGATGGTTGAGTTTGCTTAAAAAATTTAATCACACACAATTTTACTTTACAATTTTAATGTCAATACGATAATTGATGGTGTTGATTTTAAGATTTCTGTTGTTGTTAAACGATGGTCGGTGAAAATGCTTGCCTTGTGCAAATGTCATGATAGCTCTGATTTCTCTAAACTAGTGTTATCAAGTTGATTGGAGTCCGCTTTGAAACAGAATTCGGTACTATTAGAGGGTGGCGATGGAGATAGAAGTTTACTGTACTATCTCCTAATCGAAAATGGACCATAGCCGTTTGATAACTAAGCCAATTGACTTCGGTGATACCTTTCCACTTCTCTTGTGGTGGCCTCTCCTCTCATTTAAAACTATGGGTTCTGATTTGTCAAGTGGAGAAGACTCATCTTCGCTTTTGTTGGCAACCCTTTATCATTTCGATTGAAATCATACCTCGAGTTAATGTGGGAATGTGATTTGATGACGACTACAGGCAGCGGTTTATGAAGAGATTGTGACTGTAGACCCACTGCAGAACAAGACGATCCTTGTCTAGTGACCAAGACCAGCCTCCTTGGGATGGACATTATGATGACCACGTCGTCCAGCGACATACGTGTCACATCTACAAAGTTAACTGCTAAGATCTCGTCCCCGACCTGTCACAAAGATAAGAAAAATTATCGTTTCAATACATTGCAAAGGAATTGTATGTATTGAATTTGCAAAGGAGACCATGAATACGACTATAAAAAATTCCAGTTCAAATTATCTTCCTTGTTAAAACATCGATGCTTGAAACTGTCAACAACAATGTTGTTGGTAATTTAATGGCAGTTACTTACGACTTGATTAACAATATATTTAGATGGAGAATTCCCTAAGTATTTCGTTAAAGTGGAATGGAAACAAAACATAAGAGAGGAGGAGCATAGTGAAGAATTTGACCCTTTTCCACACTAATTGGATTTACAATAAGAAAATGTGCATTTAGATCGAATTGTGTCACTTAATTTTTCTAAAATAAAACTGAACATTGAACTGGACATTCTTAAATAGTAGCGATGTTTGTCGTACACTCCCACAGCCCGTCGTAAGTGGTATTCAAATGGATGACAAGTAGGGTTACTTTCTAGGTTCTAACAAGTGGTTTACTTCCGCGTTTTCCTTTTTTTTTTTTTGCCTTTTTACAGGAGGTTAAGAGTATCTGTGGCCCTAACGGGATCGGTCACTTCTGCCCATCTAGCAATCAAGGTAAAGGTCACAAGTTCAATTCCGTGGCTAGGTACTTTGATTTACATGGCACATGGCTCACACCGTATTCGCTTCGGTGATACATTTTGTAAAGTGGCTAAACTCTATACAGAGCCTAATTGATAGATTTGATCTCCCTTTTTAAAAATTAGCAAGAGTGAAGCTAGAATTTAATTTAAGAAAGTAATTTTCCGTTTGTGATATTATCAATATAAGTAATGTATTAGTTACGAAAATAAAAATATATACCTATCAATAGAATTCAAACAGCTGATGTCTTAGTTTACTAACGTTAATCAACTATAACCATTTATTTTCTAGGTTTGAACAAGTGGTTCACCATCACGTTGTCCTTTAACCTTTTTTACATGGCAAAAATCCTCCTTAATTTGACAACAGACCATCGCCATTTTTGTTCTTTCCCCTTTCTATTAACCGTATCTGATAGAAAAACGACACTTCTTTAGAATGTTACTCCCCTTTTGAAAAAAACAGAGGAGAGTAACAATCTAAAGAAGTGTACGGAGTGTTCTTCTTTAGACTATCACCCCCCTTATAAAAACAGAAGTGTGATATTCCTTTGTCTTTGAGTACTTTGGGCTAAATACCCCTTTATCTTAATAGTTATTTAGTTTAAGTCATTTATATTCTAAAGAAACAAAAACGCAGGGGAGTAACAATCTAAATAAGTACCAGAAAAACTACCAAGTAATGCCCATTCTAGTCTTGTGGAACGTGTTAGACTTCTACAATCTGGGCCACCGCTTTACTA
Organism: Gerris buenoi; assembly: GCA_001010745.2. Classification (NCBI taxonomy): domain Eukaryota; kingdom Metazoa; phylum Arthropoda; class Insecta; order Hemiptera; family Gerridae; genus Gerris; species Gerris buenoi. The sequence continues at coordinate 109,494 of KZ652749.1, read as the reverse complement.
TTTATCTTCTTTCTCTGTCCTCACAGCCTAATCACAATTTGCTACTCTCGTCGCTCCTCTACAATTATAGATCTTAAGACTTAATTGGCAATTATGCTGATTGATTGATACCTTTAGACAGCCACTATTGTAGACCGATGACTCGAGCGCTATCCTAGATATAAACACACCATCCTGTCTTTCTAGGCCGTTTCCTTCCCTTATATATAGCCCGAGAGTCTGACCTGGTCTCTTCACTGAAAAACGAAAAAATATATAGAACATATTAGTTATCAATTTTAATTATAAATGCTCTTGGATGTTTGTAATTGTATCCCAGATCTCTTTGCTGTCCATGGAATTTCTCTAACCACCTATCTTTACCGATTAAAATCCAAGACAATGATAAAGTAAGTGTCGAGTGTCTACCACAATCTTTCAAAAATACCCTAGATTCACTCATCCAAGAGAAGAGAAGGAAACAGTTAAGTAAAGATTCAACTACCTTGAAGAATCTCTACTAGAACCTTTGGCTTGACCATTCTCCATACTGAAGAATTAAGATTGCTTCCCCTAAGCAAAGACTCGCTTTATTTTGGTCTGTTAACCTTCTTAGAGAAGTGGATTGAGTACTCATCCTACCGAATGATCAGTCGCAATAATGCTTGTACAGTGTAGGTCTGGAAACTGTCCTCGAAATTTTCCTAGGATCACTCATTTAAGAAAAGGGACATTTTTTTCCGGGGGGTTTAAAACCCAGAGACATAGACCACTTAGGTGGGTCCGTTGAGCAAACCCGAATTCTCTACCTGATTCTTCTATAGTCTGAGCAGACTGACAGACTCACAAAAAGTCTGTTCAGAGCCAGTCCCTTAAACTATTCTAAGGTAAGAATTGGCCAAGAAGGGTCAAGAATGACTCGTGTGAAATTAAATCTTCCTAAGAAGAAACTCTATTTGGATTGAAAACCATTGGCTGGACCAAGGAAAGTTGCTGCCTTTGAGCACTTTCTGTTTTTCTTTCAGCCTTCTTAGTAAATAAAGTTTTGTTAAACCATGTTTACGCCTTGGTTCATGTTGCGGGTGCTGTGGGTACGTGCCTTTCTGCTTGAAACTTTTTTAATTTCCCGCAAAGAAAATGTGCTACACATAAGGCGTGTCTTAAATTATTGAGGTAGTACTTGCTCCATGCTCAAACAATGATGGTGCTTACCTATCTCAACGAGGTTGGCCATTTTGTTTTTATCTTGACCATGGTATACCCAAGGGCGGGCTGCTTGGGAGGCCGCCTGACCAAGCTGTTTGGGGTCCAGCAGTCTGACCAGCATCTCGCCTCTCCTTTCCACCGCATCCATCTCGCCTGGACCGTCATTTTCAACCGATTCTATCTGACGGAATATCTCACTCGATATACCGCTCACCTGAACAGAAAACATATAGCGTTTCAGTAAAAACTTTCAATACAAATATTTAGAATGTTGTTTTGGAACGAAGTTCCTTATGGTACGATCTAATTTGCGCTCTATTTTAACTCTGCTGGAATGACCTGCATTTTTTCAATTTCTGTTTAACTTTTTTTTTGTTATGCTTTAGTTATTTTTTATTTTTATTTTTATTTTTTTTGTTATTGTTATGCCGTTTTTGAGGATCGTTTTTATATGTATAATTATTTTATGTATATCTAATCTTTTATACCTTTATATTGTATTCTTGTAATAATTGAGTGCCCCACTTGTGGCGATTTGCTGTTGGGGACTCGTAAAATATTTTATTAAATAAATAAATAAATAAATCTGCAGCCCGGGACTGAATCCGAAAAAAAGACCAAAATCGCCGTCACGAAATCTACCATGATGACGATAACTTGAGTAAAAGATGACCGACTTTGTTGAAATTTGCTACACATGTTCATTTTACTAATGCCCAGGCTGAGTTCGCTGGACAATGTTATCCGCCCAAGCGTTCACGCTCTATGCTCGCGTAAACGTAAGCTTCAAATTTAAAATGGAATTAGGCCGGGAAAAATGTCTAACTTTATCTATTTAATGAGACAAACACCTTTTTTTTAGTAAAACGAACGCCGACACTGCTATGAAGTGATAAAAATCGCTAAATTTATTGAAGTGGACTTTAACATTTAAAATAAGGATAACAACGTTTTTACCGATATCTTACGTTCTAACGTAACGATTTTATTAAAACTATTTACACATCGTCTTAAGTACAATTGAAACAGGCATGTAAAATTTCAACCTAACAAGCTGACGTTTTTGAGTAGGGAAGAGATATACCTATTTTATAATATTTTAAATAAGTAGTATAACAGTCTTATTTCCATCCAACTACAAACATACTCTTTAACTATAATCTCATCATGATTAACTTTTTTCTTATATTTAATTCATATTTATTGTAAGACGCTTGAGATAATATAGAAGATACAAATAATGCTTTTGTTTTATTTTGCCAACAGTCTTTTAACAAACAGTTAGTTACTTTTAATTTTGTCTCTATTCTAACTCCGCCACGAGTAAGTAGTTAGCAACTTATACGTATTTAGCAGTGTGATTTTATGATTTATATTTAATTAAAAAGGTAAGGAACTTGGTTTCTACTAGTTGTCCCGCGACACCACACGTATTTTTTTGAAATGGATCACTTCATGATAATAATAATGGACGGATCATCACAACAAATCTGATTGCAATATTGTTAATATAGTCTTGTATGACTGGAATGACATCACAGAATCTATCTTGACTCTGCATATAACCTAGATTTTTTCCTGAATATACATATATGCTTTATACCAATGGCGCAAAAGCCAAAAAGTGTCTTCAAAGTTCTTAAACAACTATAATACAGGGGATAACATGGAAATCTATAATTACCTTCCTGAAGTCAGGTTGTATAACCATAGGCGGAGGCTGTTTGGCATTGGGTTGTCTCCGCGGTGACGTGGTCAAATCCGGCGTTCCTTCCCGGCCTCCCTGTAAACAAATAAAACAGATTCATAAGTAAACAACTACTGATAACTACTGATAACTACTGATAACTACTGATAGTACAAAGAGATATTTATGTAATGAAATTTGGAAAACAAAAAGATAAGTAAGTAATTAAGATATAACAAACTATTGTTTAAACCATCAGAAAAAATAAGGGGTCTTTCACACCAAAGATGCACTCTGCGTCCTGGTCGCAAGTGGCATGTGCGTCTTGCATCCTTATGAAACGAGCTTTCACTCCCAAGTGGCACGTGCTACTTGCATCTTCTTATCTCTTTTGTTTGAACTCCTCAGTTTTTTCAGTGCATTTGAGTTTAAATGATGAATTATCAATTATCCGACTCTTCAGACGATGTGTGAATTAAATACGAATTTTCGATGGTGGAGTGCGTATGTAAGACCCGCCAAATAAGGACGCACGCTAATAAAACACCAGCCGGCTGGTTCTCGAGTCACACGTGCCACTTTTGAGTCGACTCTAAGCTCAATTTTTTTTAAATTCATTTTCGAGAAGAGTATCAAATAATAGCTACCGGAGAGTAGATCTCAAACGGATTTATAAAATATTATGAATATAATGCTTTTTACCGCAAATATTGCGTTGTAGCGTGATTTTTATTTATTTATTTTTTTTTTACTTTTGACTGTTGTTGTCCTCGCTCGACATCCTCAATTTTTTACTACGTTTCTATTAGCTTGCTTTCTTGTTTGTTTGTTTGTCCAGTACAAATATTGCAATTGATTTTTAACTAACTTCCCGAGTAGCTAGACATTTGAAACTTTCAGAACAGCTTAGAACACGATGACAATGCATTATTTTAATACTTTTAGCCATATTTCATCTAAATTTAATTCGTTTTCAGCAAATTGTGCTGTCAGTGGCGTACCAAGGTCTTGTGGCACCCGGGGCGGGATATTATGTTGACACCCCCTGAGAAATAATGATAGGGTCAGTGGCGGATCCAGGACCTAATTTTGGAGGAGGCAATCCTTCCCAGATATGCAAACACCGGGG
>KZ652749.1:27804-39491 GCA_001010745.2 Gerris buenoi | reverse complement strand
GGGAGTTTCATTTTATAAGTGGAGTCGTTTTTTATAGTATTTGCTAAGAGAAGAAGAAGTTTAAAAGGTTAGGTGCAACGTAGGAGCATATAGAGAGGTAGGTGTCCATGTCGAGAGGTGGCTTGAAGATGCCTTGGACGGTCTCAACTCTCTACTCTGTACTGGAGAGGTAGGTTTGGTGGAAGAAGTGGGGGTAAGGGAGGCATCCGAGATAAGAGATCGATGTGGTAGTAGAGGGGGTGTTTGTTCGTGACGTCATTCAAGACCTGCGTGTGTAGAGCGTCACCCTCTCTCTCTCTTTCAGTCTCTTTTTGTAGCCTATGAGAGATAGAGGGGGGGATCCTTCTCGCGATGATAGTAGTAGGTTATAGTACACTAAACCCTCCCCCCCTACTTCTTAAGTGGGGGGACCGACGGACACTTGAACTCTCCACACCCGGGGGTTGCAAGAAATAGAAGAAGGGTTTAGGGAGGGACTTGGAAATTACTAAGGTCCTTTTCTTATCACCAAGTATCAAGTCTGCAAGACGAAATCATATCGGCTTTTCTCTTAACCGATATTATCAACATTTGAAATGCATCTCTGTCTTCAAAATACTCATTGTCGATTGATACGTTGACGTTGCATACTCGTTTGGAGGACTTTAGAATATTGTCTGATCTAATCACAAGATAGCAACCCTTAAGACGTAATCATATCGGTTTTCTCTTAACCAATATTATAAACATTTGAAATGCATCTCTGACTTAAATTAATCATTGTCGCTTGATGCATTGGCGTTGCCTTAACGATTGGAAGGCTTTCTTAAATTACTAATATTGCATTATCTAATCACCTAGTAGCAACCCTGAAGACAAAGTTATTGATCAACCAATAGATCTTAATTTAAACGTATCTCGTGTCTCAAAACAGATTTTTAAAGCCACCTGATTGCGTTAACGTTTTGTTTTAAATTTTATAAGTTTAGAGGACTCTGATGATATTACTAATATTGTCTTCCTAATCACCAGGTGTCATAGTCTGTAGATGAACTCATATAGTTTTTTTTCTTAACCAATATTATCAAAATTTGAAATGCATCTCTGATTCAAAACACTCTTTGTCGATTGATGCGTTGACACTGCCTTAACATTTGGAGGACTTTGGAAATGACTAATATTGTCTTTCTAATCCTCATGTAGCAACACTGAAGACAAAATAATATCAGTTTTTTATCGACCAATAGATCTTAATTTAAACGCATGTCTTGTCCCAAAACAAATTTTTATAGCCCCCTGAATGCGTTAATTTTTTTAAGTTCGGAGGACTTTGGATATCACTAAAATTATCTTCTTAATTACCTGGTATATTCTGAAGACGAAATAACATCGGTTTTTTTTCTTAACCAATCAGCATCTCATCTTAAAACAACATAATTAAGAGCCTTGTGGGGGGCTCGGAGTGGCCATGATCCTTAAGATATTTTAGTTTTGGGCCTCCATGAATCTAGATGGAGGTCACGAGTTCGATCCTGCTTCAATGCACTTTGATTTACATGGCTCGCTGTTGATCTCACTGTGTTCGCTGTGGTGTTACATTGGTGTTTGATATGGTTCAACTCCATGCGGAGTTAGTAAACAGGTGTGACTAGCACATTCATTTATTATCATTCCCAAATCAGTTAGCAGTTAGGGGTGGGTTTTTTTTGTTTTTTTTAAACAAACCCATAAAAGTTACATTGTAAAAGTTACATGTAAAAGTTACATGTAAAAGTTACATGTAAAAGTTACATTGTACAAGTTACATGTAAAAGTTACATATGTAAAAGTTACATTGTAAAAGTTACATTGTATAAAATAAAACATAAATTATTAAAAAGTACTTCCTTACATTGTTATTCTACGTTGTTTTAGAATATAAATGTCTTTGACTAAACAACTATTAAGAAAAAAAGGTCCAATGTTCTTTGTGACAAAGGAATATCACACTTCTGTTTTTATAAGGGGAGTAGCAGTCTAAAGAAGAACACATCCACATAATCATTCTTCACACCTTCTGTACACACATTCTATACATCTTCTTTAGAATGTTACTCCCCTTTGTTGTTTTATAAGGGGTCAATATAAATTATATTGAATGAATCGAGAGAAAGAAAATAAGTTACCTAACAACTTATTTTCTTTTAAATGTTTTAACAACATTTATCAACATTTAAATGTTGATAAATGGGTTTTCGACAAATTCGGTCATGAAACAACCACCCTAGAAATAAAACGGAGACCATTACTGTCTGATCTTGGAAAATACACACAAAAATGGTGCGACTATGGTCGACCCCAAAAAAAAATTGAGACAACTCAGACAAACTTTCTCTTATACGAGTTCATAAATACTTAGCCCAGTGTTTTCCATTTATTAGTTTTCGTTGGTACATTTAATAATTATTGAACATTTACTCAAAATGAATCATAAAAAAAAAACTTCTTCTCGGCGGGGAATGAACCTTGCCTCTCTCCGTCTGCGTTTAAACCTATTTTTTCAGAAAAAAAAATCGGAAAACTGCTTATATCGTTAAATTGACTACATATTATTCGTAAAAATCAGCCCTGTAGTTTAGGCTCCAGGCGTCTGCACAGACAGATGCAGATGTCAGAGAACCGACAGACAGGCATTTAAAAAAAAACAAAAAAAAAACTTTTTTGGACTGAGGAGACCTCAAAACGTGTAAATCCATCAACATCGAATTCTCGCGCCATTACAATACTTTCTCTTTATATAAGAAGGTAAAAAGTCTACCTTCACTCGTAAGGTTCTGGAGAGGTTCTACTTTTGCATCCACAGACAACAAAACAAACGACACTATCTAATTTATATTACTAAAGGTTGGAGACATTAAACTTACATGAAAAATCTCAAAATAGTTACAAACCAGTAATAACAATTACAAAACAAGTAATTGGGATATCTCCAAACACCCGGAATCAAAATTATAATGCACTACCGAGCAAAATTATGAAAGGTCAAACTGTGCAATGTACCATAAAATTCAAGTATAATAATTTTACAGAAAATTGACCATGAATAGCATGCGTTACACAGGACTCAAATAATTTTCATAATTTTGAGGTTCGAACAAGTGGTTCGTCTTCCGCGTTCTACTGCTTAAAACTACCAAGGTTTCGTATTGGTTTAAGTGCTGCGTTGGCAATACTTCAATAATACTTGTAAAGCAACAGGTTCTGGAAGGTACTTGCTTGTCAAAAGCCTTATACAACTATGTGTGGTGGATGACAGTGAGTTAGTATTTTAGTCCATCAGTCAAATAAACTGTATCATATTCAACTAGATGGAAGCCATTTTACTTAAGTTGCTACCTATTTAGACCACGATGATAAGGAGATCATCCAAAGTGAGGCTCTTAGTCTGAGTCATTGAATCGGTTTCCAATTGAATTGAACCATCGTAATTTCGTAAAATCGGATCTCAAATGAAAGGACTCAGATGAACTGGATCCTAAAAGAATTGACTCAGATGAACTGGATCCTGAATGAATGGGCTCATATAAACTAGATCGTACATTATGGGATCATAAATAAGTAGATTCATAAATAAATTACATGCCAAATGAAATGGCTGCTAAATGAATGGGATCATGGGACTGATGAAGCCTGATGTAGTTATAAGAAGCTTGTCCCTTCATCAAGCGATTGTAGAAACACATTGTCTGACTTCATCAGAGTCAAGTTGACGTTACTGTCTAGCTTATCTCACTGTCTTCTAGTTCTACCTGACTTTATTCTCTCTGAACTGATGAAGCCGAATATAGATAGAAGTACGTTCCCTTTAATAATGCTATTAGCTAGAGATGTAGAGAGGCAATATTTTACTTATTTGTTTACTTTTACTTTACAAATTTGTTTGTTAATTAATATATGAGTACCAAACAAATTATTGACCTTTTTCTATCACCCAGGAAAAACCTAAACTACATCGCATAAATAAAAATCAGCCAAAAGAAATTGTTAACATACCAATTTCTCCATGATAATCCCATTGAACTTTATAATAGACTTGAGGAGGAGAATTCGGAAACTCTATTAGTATATAAATGAAAATTATAGGAAATTTTCACGTTTCCTAGATAATCTGCTTTTGTATTAGGTGATAAACTTTTAAGGTAGACAACTAATTTGGGAGTTTCAAGTTAATTCTTCACTGAACTGTGGAGTAATCTTTTAAAGAACTTATTTCAACGTGATGTGAAACATTCTATTATTTTTGTAGACGAAGCGAAGGTTAGATAAAAACTTAACTTCTTCACTCCGAATATTTACTTTGCTATTAATACAACCTAACCAGCTTCATCCTCCACTAACCACCTCTATCTTCCTCTAACCACCTCGATTTTCCTTTATCCACCTCTATTCTCATTTTCCTTCCTCTATTCTTTATTAACCACCTCTAATCACTCTATTATCCTTTAACCACCTCCATTCTCCTCTAACCGCATCTCTTCTCTTCTAAACCACCTCTATTTTCTTTTAACCACCTCTATTCTCCTCTAACCACATCTATTCTCCTCTACCCACCTCTATTCTCCTCTAACAATATCTATTTTATTCTAACTACCTCTATCCTCCTCTAACCATCTCATTTCTCCTCTAACCCCCTTTAACCATCTATAACTGCCTTTAAGCTACACCATGAATAATTTACATCCTTATTAACAGTTGTTGGAGGTAATTTTTTTTTTTTTTTGGATAAACTCTCAACAAGAGATATTGAATCTTAATTATCAGAAAAATTATTGCTCCAATTTCTAGTAAATTGAAGAATCTAGCATGTAAGGAATAGTCAAAACTTGTAGCTTGACATTTAATTTTTCTGAGGCGTTCGATATTAATTAATTTGTCTAAAGCCAGAAAGACAATTATATACACACACTTCTTAGCTAGAAATCGAACTATTGATCTCTTAGTTGTGCCAATAGTGTAACCTAACCACTGAGCTACAGTACTACGTGTCTGGTGACGGAAGCCTATGCTACGCGTTACACAATACTTCATTAGGTTCATCATCTGAATCAAATTTAGACCTAAGAAACTTGTATTCATTTAAGGGAGTAAAATGTTAAATTTTTTTTTGTAGAAGTCTTAAAATGTGATGCACCTTCTGTTAAATGCTTATTTGACTTTAGTTTTGTAAACGTTTTTGAAGCAAATTTCAAATTCAGCTACTCTATTTCTACTACACCTACTCTATTACACTCAATTGATGACTATGACTAAATAAGTATAATGAAAGAATAATATATAGAGAGACTACCTTCTAAAAGAAACTCTTTTAAAATCAACAGTTACGTACCAGACATACCTTCTTTCGTCCACAGCAGAGCATGGTAGAGGAAACCACAGGCGGTGGACTGCGCATGCGTACAGCCTGTGCCGTCACCATCGGGACCTCCCCCGCCCTTCGCTACCTCTCCTCTTCCTGTAAATAAATATTAAAGTGATCAAAATCATTAATGGACTATTGATAGAAGATATAAATGTAATGGTCATGAAGAGAAACTGCAAATGGCTGAAATTGTACTATCTGGGAACTACATCATCATGTCATTGGATCATATAGTCTATATATGAACTATATTATAGTTCCTATAGTCCAGGAGATAGTGTGCATAAATTGTGTCTGACTAACATCAAGCTAGAATTTTGTATAAAAGTTAATCTTTTGGTGCCCTTTGAGAATATGTGGTCGGCTAAGTTCGTCTGCAGGATATAACTTAACTGTTGGCTGCTCAAAAACACAGACCAATGTAGAGCGGCCATATCCCATCCATGCGTTGTGACCACTTTGATTTTAAGAAATATTTTATGAACTAACTTATGTTGTGACAAACCGACATCAACTTGATTGTTGGCCTACTAACTAATTTTGTTGTCGGGGTAATGAGAATCACATTGTCCACCAATATGGGTGGGACATGGCTGCTCTTCAACGGTCTATTTTTATTAACAGCCTATGGCTAAGCTATGTCCCGTAGACGAACTCAGCCAATCATATTCTTAAAGGACGCCCAAAGATTAACTATTACAGAAAATTCTAGCTTGATGTTAGTCAGACACTTTTATATATACTCGCTATATCTTGGACTGCAAATAGTGTCTTTAAGTGCCTTATGAACCATTCACCACCAAAATGCATATCATTTACATTTAATGGTGAACTTAAGAAATATGGATGTAATGGTTCAACAAGAAGTATCAGCAGAATTTGTAAGGCAATGAACTGTATGATCCAGTGAAATAATGATATTGTTTCCAGACCAAATAGTTCAGCAGTTTGCAATCTATCTTCTTGACCTTTGCAATTAAACCCACATCTTAGGCAATTATGGATGAAATGGTCAACAAAATGAATTGCAAATTGCTGAACTCGTGTCTTAGGTCTGGGAATTACATTATCAGCTAATTAAATTATGCAAATCCTTGACCTCTTGAATGTGTAATTCTTTTTGATCACACATTCGTACCTCTTAAATTCACTTAAATAAATTATCAATGGAGTGGTCTAAAAGAGGGATTATAAATTGCTGAACCTTTTAGGTCTGGTAGTTACATAATTATCTCACTGAATCTTACAGGTTCTAACCAAATATTCCCTTAAGTTCAGCAATTTGCAGTCTATTTTCTTGAACAATCCACCCAGATATTTCAAGTTCACTTAGATATAAACGAAACGGTGTTCAAAAGGGATTTGCAAATAGGTCGCTGGATTTTAAAATTCCAAGAAAATGCAAGTTCAGCAATTTGCAATACCTCTTCTTGAAAATGACCATTTCATCCATATTTTTAAATATTAAGCTCAATTAGATATATGGATACTTAGGTGGACATTTTGAGTTCTTTTAAGTTCCATGGTAACCAAGTGTCAAATTTAGATAGGTACTTAGGATCTCTTGAGATAAGACAAGGTGTTCAATACTTATGTTTACTTACTTGTGTAAAGCGACTGATCCGTCCTTACTGTAATGACGTAATTTTATGTCGATCCAGGACCTTAAAGAAGCACCAAAAAGCAGTGAATCGTTGAAGTATTATTAAGTTATCGGTATTACATGATAATATATACTTGTAATCAGTTAACTAGTCATTCTGCCAATGGCTAACATTAATATGTGTTGTGTAAAGTGACTGATCTAGAGTGACTCCATCCTAATACTTTCCTGGAACCAAGGCTGGAACACTAACAATCCCAAAGAGACTAGTAGAATCCCATAGATGTATAACCTTCGCTCCATGTAGACATCAAATTTAGTTGTGTCTACAGTGTACAGTGATTTATTGTAGAACTTACTCAAAGTGAATAAACACTCAAAGAGTAAACTAAGTTAACCGGGATTTCCTTAGAACTTATCCTTACAGAGAATAAGTATGAATATTTATCTGACTATAGTGATCTCTAATTTCATTTAATTGAAGAAATCTGGCCCATAATATGTCAACAGAGATAGTAAAACTATCTGCTTCAATAAATCTTAGCTATATTTCGAACTTCTCTTAGGTCATCTTCGAGCCTTATGTGTTAATTAAAGGCAATAACAATTCAATGACAATTCTTTTAAAAATAATCTTCCTAACTTCAGTCACTATAATAATAATGATAATAATATTTATTTCACCAAAAATAAAATAATTACATCGATTAACTTTTATTTACTTTTTACATATACATACATTCATTATAATCTATATACATATTACTAATACACACACTACACACACACACATACACACACGTACAACGTACATATTACTATACTTGCTAATTTGTCATCGATATGATTCTATTTAGTTTAAAAGAATATTATAATTTAAATTATCCTCCCCTTATTATTTCTATACTTTAATTAATAATTTAACTATCAAGATGAAACAAGTAAGGCGCGCTTCACGTAAGTACGTGATGCGGTAATCACCGGTTTCTGTACGACTTAGTTAAGATTATCAGGGGTAAAAGTTGCATATTCTTTTTCTACACTTTAAGACCTTTAAATTGATGTATAACATGCCATGGTAAATAAAAACTTTTTTTAGTCACCCGCCATATTGGCCGCCATCTTAAATATATTACGTGTGTTATTTTAATAGTTGCATATTCTTTTTNTTCCACCCAATAGTTTTCCCAATTATTTTTCTATTCCCCCCAATAGTTTCGTCTATTCCGCCCAATAGTTTTCCCAATTATTTTTCTATTCCCCCCAATAGTTTCGTCTATTCCGCCCAATAGTTTTCCCAATTATTTTTCTATTCCCCCCAATAGTTTCGTCTATTCCGCCCAATAGTTTTCCCAATTATTTTTCTATTCCCCCCAATAGTTTCGTCTATTCCGCCCAATAGTTTTCCCAATTATTTTTCTATTCCCCCCAATAGTTTCGTCTATTCCACCCAATAGTTTTCCCAATTATTTTTCTATTCCCCCCAATAGTTTCGTCTATTCCACCCAATAGTTTTCCCAATTATTTTTCTATTCCCCCCAATAGTTTCGTCTATTCCACCCAATAGTTTTCCCAATTATTTTTCTATTCCCCCCAATAGTTTCGTCTATTCCGCCCAATAGTTTTCCCAATTATTTTTCTATTCCCCCCAATAGTTTCGTCTATTCCGCCCAATTGTTTTCCCTATTATTTTTCTATTCCCCCCAATAGTTTCGTCTATTCCGCCCAATAGTTTTCGTATTTACATTTAATTATTACTGAATATTTTTATCAAATTGTATTATAAATATAACTTCTCCTCAGCTGAGAATCGAACCCGGCCTCTCCGTCCGCATTTAAATCTATTTTCTCAGAAAACTAGATTCTTCTCGAAAAAAAACGGCTTATATTGTTATATTTGTATTTAAATGGACTACATTTTTAGAATTATTTATTCAATATCAAACGTCGGAACCGTTATTGCGTTATTGATGAGTTTTTGGGGGGTAACGCATCCAAATTTGAAGCTAAAATTCAGGGGAGAATAATTTTAATGAAATAGAATCAATTCAATCAAAAATTACCAAGGGCAGTGACTGAAGTTGGGAAGATGTTTTAAATTTGAAATGGAATTGATTATTGTTATTAATCAGTAACAAAAATGGGTTGAAGAAGATGTATTGATTGAGATCCCTGTTGACCTATTTTGAACTGCATTTCTTCACCTAGATTTTGTTTTTTCACATTTTCATAAATATGCATTGAAATAATGTATTGTGTTTATAGTACTTTGATTGTTTTGCACGTGTCGTGTAGTGTATTTTTTTTTTTTTGTTAGAATGTTAAAGAGACAACCTGTTTTCGTCTAAAGACACGTGGCGCATGAACTACTGACCTAATTCCATTGGAATTTATACTAGAGATGAGCAAAGTAGTTCATTTTATCGAACGAGTCAGGGATTCACTAAAAAATGAATCGACTCTTTCAGACTCGTTCATTTGCGAGTTGAGTTGTTCTGACTCTTTTCATTTACAAGTCAACGTTTTCATTTGCAAGTCAATTTTTTTTTAGACTTGTTCATTTTTCGAGTCGGATATTTTAAAGAATTGCCGTTTTATTATACAGGGAGTTAAATCACTGACTCATTTAAATCATTAATTAGTTCTTTTTGATTGGTTCATTGAGCTGAGCGAAGCGAAGCTCTTATACTACACTTTGCTCTTGTTTAGACGCATACTCCTCCTGAATGGCTGAACCGATCCACACGAAATTTGGCACAGTCATAGTGACCAACTACAGGAAGGTATAAATCTGAAATGGTCTAAATTGGTACACAGGGGTACGGGGTATGGGGTACAAAAGTTTCCTCTTGAACGGCTGAACCGATCCGCACAAATTTCAACACGGCCAATGTAACCAACCACAGGAAGGTATAAATCTGAAATGGCCCATATTGCTACACAGGGGTAAGGGGTACGGAATACAAAAGTTAAAATAGTATATGCCCTTCATGATCGTTGAAAAACTCTTTAAGAGTAGTTAGTGTTGTTATGTTCACTTTTGTCATGTTTTCATTGAAAAGGGGAGTGAAATAGTAAAACAGGAAAAAGAAGCTTTTCCCAAGTAGCACGAGTTTGTCTCAAGGCAATCAGTCACTTGGTCCATTGATACATCCTGTGGAGGGTAGATTGTTTCCTTTTGGATGTTTTCTGGCTGACTTAATATCCGCCTTCTAACGTCCATGGGACTTCCAGAGCATATCCATAGGATATGTAATAGGATAAATAGGAGCATGTCCATAGGATAAACTTAAATGGATGTCTGTAGAACATCCCGTTAAGGATATCCATAGGACATCCATAGGATGTCCTTAACTGGACAATCCCGTAAAGGACATCCATAGGATACCCTTAACTCGATGTCCATAGGACATCCCCAACTGGACAATCCCGTTAACGACATCCATAGGACATCCTTAGGATGACCCAATGATGCATCCAAAACGTGATAACCATAGAGGAACCCCTGGATAAACAATTATGGACAGGATCAAATCTGGACAAAGGATATCCCTGGGATGTCTTTTGGATCAGCTGTGCTACTTGGATATTTAATTAAAAATGATAAATATTACTATTTTTGTATCCGATTTCAGTTTTTATAAGTAAAAATGTTTTATTGCTCAACATTAAAAATGCACGCTTAGCTCAATATCGCAAGCAGACAACTCCATTGCAAACCTAGTTAGAACGACCTGCCTCTAGAATTTGGTATTCTACATAATACTTGTTCAGTTCAGGGCTTGAGGTGAATTGAGAAGTTAAGATTTTCTGCTTTTAATTTAAAAGCAGAAAATATCAAAACTTTTGGGGGGAAAAAGGAGAATTGTATATTTACTGCAAATGCAATTTCTTGGGGAAATCAGCAAGTTAACATGAATCTCTTCAAAATGTTTACCTACTCTATTGAAAAATAAAAAGCGAAATTCAAAAAATGACCTGTTGAACTCTTTTATAAATATGTTTAGAATAATACATATTATATATTTATTAAATTGGTCATTTAAATTCAGTATCAGTATGTTAATAAAAACGTTTCGTTCGAGTTTAATATTCACATATAGTTATAGTTAACTTAATACTTTACCATCATTGGGAACTTAATAAGTAATACGCAAAAGGGTAATTAACTGGTTAGAGCTAAAAATTAATGGCGACACAAGTGGAGTGGAGGTGACCATTGACAAGTGGACCAGAGATAAGCTATATTTGGTTCCTTGTCAAACCATCATCCCAAATATATAATTAAGTCTGAAGCTAAATGATTCAAATATCAACCACTAATATCCAAATAACATTATTGACAGTGCTAATTTAATATGTCATCTCTAATAGCTAATTACAAATTATATTATCATTCATGTAATAACGCTAACTCGTGTAATTTAAATTTCAAACTGTCAATAAACTATTTGCTGTATTTTTTGGTGCTGCTTTAACTTTCCGCATTGTTATAAAATTAGGTCATCATTAGATCAAGATCGAGATATCGATCTTTACACATCTATCAATTAAAATTCTATCTACCTACCTATACCTAGTCACTTTACACATCTATCTATGTGATCATTAGTGTGGAACATGTCTCACCTCTCTGGGAATCCAACCCAGATTATTGTTAGTGTTTGTACTTTGGTTCCAGGTAGAACAGTATTAGATCATTACAGG
>KZ652749.1:7457-19605 GCA_001010745.2 Gerris buenoi | reverse complement strand
TTTTTTTTTTTTAATCTTAAGTTTAAACTAATATTTGTTATTATTATATTGATTATTGATTAATATTTAATGTTTTTTATTGTCTGCTACCTCGGAAAAAATAGATTAGGCTACACGACTGTGAAGTGTTTTTTCTTTACCGCGGCAATTACATTTACTGTCGAGCGAAGCGAGACAGGAAATATTGCCAAGGTAAAAAACTCACTTCACAGCCTAGTAACATAATATACTATTACATTGTTACTTCGCTTACAGATGCCGAAGTGTGATATTCCTTTATTCCAAAGTAGATTGGACTGAACATCCCTCTGCCCTATTATTTATTTAGACGGTCATTTATATTCTAAAAAAAAAAATGGTTTCTTCTTAACTTACTTTTTAATATCTAAAAAAATATGTGTGAGGCTCTCACGCATCAGAAGTGAAACTTGAGTTCTATTGAATGCATTGCTCTCTTTTGTTTTTGACGAATTTATTATTTCAGGATTAGAAAATGGCTATGGGAAATTTAATTGAAGAAACAAAATTATTACGCTAAGGCAACCACATTTATTCCAATAAATATAAATGTTTGTTTTGATTTGTTGGTCTTTAAATAGATATAATACAAATGTTACACTTGGACAAATCGTGTAACTTCGTTACACGATTTCACTATATGAAAAAAAAAATTCTGTTCTCTGTATCGCCGCCAAAGAAGTTTCAATTTAAAAAAATCATAGAATCAGAGGGGAGTAAGAATCTAAAGAAGTACCCTCTTCTGCATGCGTACTAACTTTTTCTTCCGTGCCTACCGGAGGTAAGGGAAGCTATGTAATCCTTCTGAAGAATAACATTTTATATGTCTCCGATTTTGAAAATTCCGACACAGAAATCCGTTGAGATATCGATATCAGAGAACATTTTTGGTCCTCTTTCTGCCGCTCAATTTTCGCGAACAAATGTATCTGAAAAAACACTCAGCCGATTAAAATGAAATTTTGATAGTATAGGTATAATTAGTCCATTGTTGGTCCCATATATTTTTTCAACTTTCTCCGCCCTTTTGTTTCTCTTCTATTTGAACAGTAACATACATTTATTTACACCTTTATCTTCAAAAGTATGCAGAACTGATTTTTATGAAAATTCGACGGTTTGTCGAAAGTAGATCGCATATCTGCATAATTAAATTCACGCATAGAATCAAAACAATTTTGACAGATTTAAAAAACTAGGGGGAATTTAAATAAATTTGACATTAATAGATTGTAAAAGCAAAACATCGAAATAAGTCATGAGTAATGAGAGAGCTATGTGCCACGCTAATTCACAGTCTATTTTCTATATTTGGTCTTTAGAGATAATACAAATACAAAGTGTAGAGTCGGAGGCTTCGCATCTTCACATCTAAACTGACCGCGAAAGTCCTCCAATTCAAATGAAAAGGGTAAAAGAGATAATGCCCAGTAGAGGTATAAATAGATAAAAAATTATAATTATAAAATAAATATTAAAACAACACAAAGAAGGCACACACAAGGAACTTGGATATATTTACTAATTCAAGTATAAAAAAATAACATGTATAATATTGGCTTGGTGAAATGGTGTGTGGTGAGGGGAAGTGTTTGAGTCCGTTTACAAGTTTCCGGGCAGACGTACAGGAAGGACTAAAACTACTCTGGATACAAGATCGGTAAAAGTGTCCGGGCGGACGTACAGGAAGGACTTGAACTACTCTGGGTACAAGATCGGTAAAAGTGTCCGGGCGGACGTACAGGAAGGACTAGAACTACTCTGGATACAAGATCGGTAAAAGTGTCCGGGCGGACGTACAGGAAGGACTAGAACTACTCTGGATACAAGATCGGTAAAAGTGTCCGGGCCGACGTACAGGAAGGACTAGAACTACTCTGGATACAAGATCGGTAAAAGTGTCCGGGCCGACGTACAGGAAGGACTAGAACTACTCTGGATACAAGATCGGTAAAAGTGTCCGGGCCGACGTACAGGAAGGACTAGAACTACTCTGGATACAAGATCGGTAAAAGTGTCCGGGCCGACGTACAGGAAGGACTAGAACTACTCTGGATACAAGATCGGTAAAAGTGTCCGGGCCGACGTACAGGAAGGACTAGAACTACTCTGGATACAAGATCGGTAAAAGTGTCCGGGCCGACGTACAGGAAGGACTAGAACTACTCTGGATACAAGATCGGTAAAAGTGTCCGGGCCGACGTACAGGAAGGACTAGAACTACTCTGGATACAAGATCGGTAAAAGTGTCCGGGCCGACGTACAGGAAGGACTAGAACTACTCTGGATACAAGATCGGTAAAAGTGTCCGGGCCGACGTACAGGAAGGACTAGAACTACTCTGGATACAAGATCGGTAAAAGTGTCCGGGCCGACGTACAGGAAGGACTAGAACTACTCTGGATACAAGATCGGTAAAAGTGTCCGGGCCGACGTACAGGAAGGACTAGAACTACTCTGGATACAAGATCGGTAAAAGTGTCCGGGCCGACGTACAGGAAGGACTAGAACTACTCTGGATACAAGATCGGTAAAAGTGTCCGGGCCGACGTACAGGAAGGACTAGAACTACTCTGGATACAAGATCGGTAAAAGTGTCCGGGCCGACGTACAGGAAGGACTAGAACTACTCTGGATACAAGATCGGTAAAAGTGTCCGGGCCGACGTACAGGAAGGACTAGAACTACTCTGGATACAAGATCGGTAAAAGTGTCCGGGCCGACGTACAGGAAGGACTAGAACTACTCTGGATACAAGATCGGTAAAAGTGTCCGGGCCGACGTACAGGAAGGACTAGAACTACTCTGGATACAAGATCGGTAAAAGTGTCCGGGCCGACGTACAGGAAGGACTAGAACTACTCTGGATACAAGATCGGTAAAAGTGTCCGGGCCGACGTACAGGAAGGACTAGAACTACTCTGGATACAAGATCGGTAAAAGTGTCCGGGCCGACGTACAGGAAGGACTAGAACTACTCTGGATACAAGATCGGTAAAAGTGTCCGGGCGGACGTGGACATCCATGAGTATTATACAGTTGTCCGGGCCGACGTACACGTGCAGGGAAGGATGTTAACGTTATAAAGAAACATGTTATCCGGGCGGACATATCTCTTCCGCACACACACTACTATCTCAAGTGACTAGCAAAAATGGAACTGTGCTGTTTTGTCCAGGTTGGCTAATATTACATGAATAATAAAAATAAAAATAAACTAAACAAATATTTGTATAAATATAAAAAGTCTAAACAGAGATTAGCTCCTAACAAAGGGGGACACACTCAGCTGTGCCCCAAAACAAATAAACATATACAATATACTTTGGCTTTAAATATATAATAAATAAAATAAAATATAAAGTAAATATTTAATAAAAAAAAAAAAACTTTGATTTAACACTCACTGTCTTTGCATAAGACTAATTTGATTAAGATGTGATTAATTAGAGAACAAAGATGAAACCAATGGCAATCGTTTATGAAAAGTGTCCTAAAAACATATCAAAAGTGTACCAAAATATTGTTAGTGGAAATACGCCATTTTTTCTAATCGGGGCAGTATACGATACTTTTCACTTACTTATACAGGGTGGCACAAAAGTATGGAAAACCCCTGAATAACTCGTCAGAAATGAAATTTTTTGAAAAAAGTTAAATACAAAAGTTTCAGGATTATTCCTTAGCTATTTAATAATGGCCTTGGATTTAACCTTTACCTTGCCCTTAAGGGTAATTTTAAGGTCAACTTTGTTATTTTAAATGGGAACCCCCATTTTTTATTGCGGATTTGAAAAGAGCAGGAAATTTTATGAAAAATATGACCTTGACCTTGTCCTTGAGCATGGCCTTTAAGGTCATTCCAAGGTCAAAATTGTTTTTCCCGTGGGAAACTCTAATTTGTATTGCGGATTGTGGAATATCCAAATTTTTCCCTTTAACAGCAGCCTTCACCACGGACTAAACCACGTCCTTGAAAATGACCTTCAAAATCATTTCAGCCCTTTTCTCGCCCTTTTTTTCATTAATTTATTTGTTTAAGTACTTCAATTCAATTTTTTTTCTTCATGGTCTTATTTCTGGTCATGGTCAAGGATGTGGTCAACCTTCAAGAAAAAAAAAATTGAATTAAAGTACTTAAACAAATAAATTAATGAAAAAAAAGGGCGGGAAAAGGGCTGTAATGATTTTGAAGGTCATATTCAAGGACGTGGTGTAGTCCGTGGTGAAGGCAGCTGTTGAAGGGAAACATTTGGTTATTCCACAATCCGCAATAAAAATTAGAGTTTCCCACGGGAAAAACAATTTTGGCCTTGGGATGACCTTAAAGGTCATGCTCTAGGACATGGTCAAGGTCATATTTTTCATAAATAATTTTCCTGCTCTTTTCAAATCTGCAATAAAAAATGGGGGTTCCCATTTAAAATAACAAAGTTGACCTTAAATTGACCCTTAAGGGCAAGGTTAAGGTCAAATCCAAGGCCACCATTAAATAGCTAAGGAAAAATCCTGAAACTTTTCTATTTAACTTTTTTCAAAAAATTTCATTTCTGATGAGTTATTCAGGGGTTTTCCATACTTTGTAACAGTTCGGTTTCTTGTGCCGCTGCTCGAGCCGGAGGTAGGGTGAGTTCTACTTGGGTTAAAAAAAAAAATAATAAGGATTTTAGGAAAGCGCCACCTCGCCTAGGATAGATAGGATTTAGGGGTTTCCAGGGATGACGAGGGATCCCTGGTAGGATATAGGATAATAGGAGAGGAAAGAGATAAACGGGAAGAGGGAAAAGAGGTCGTTGGGATTATCCCTATTACTAACTTATTAAACTAACTCCAATAAGATACAATTAGAAAAAAAAGAAGTGGGTTTGAAATTATATTTTCCATAAAAAAAAAATATATAGATACAAAATCATAAGAGAAAATGACTACCAAGGCCTTGGAAAGAAATTAAATTCTAAGGTAATTACAATAAAACAAAAAAAGGAAATGGGGAGATCGGCGATACACCTTCCGCGGGTAGTGACTCCCGGGGTGAACTCCAAATGAGGTGGGTTGGTATAAGAAAGGTTTGTTAAATACCTGGTTGTTTCGGCCTGTGAAAATGGCTCGGTTGAGTTGAACTAAATTGCGGTGCGATCCTCAGATCCCTGGTCTCGACGCTCCGGATTACCTCTGCCGGAATTTATTGCCTGTTCCGTAGAAGTTCTGCCGGGTACCGCACCGAACGTATTCTTAGTGATCTATCTCCAAACAATAATTAGGGTAACTATCCGCAACTAACGGGTAGGTCCTATACAGAAGCGATCTAATCCGGCCACGGCCGACACAACACAACCTGGTCACAGAGCCTAGCCCAGACTGACCACCCTAGAGCCCCCTCCTCAGGTGCGCTTTTTTTTGCTCCCTGGACCTCGGAACCAAACAAAACAGCCGTTCAAATACTCAGGCACTCTCACTCATACACACACACTCTCGCACAACATAAAAACATTCATAACTGCAGTAAATTAAAAGACTAGCTTTAACTATATAAATACTTGAAAATAAACATAACAGATAAACTCTTAGATCTAACCCGTATTGCATCCTACAAGCAATAAATCCGGGATAGATCAAAAGGTGCTAAAAAGAAAAAATATCAACCAATAAATCTTGGTTGTTACAACTTTTGTGCCACCCTGTATTAATTCTGACTTCCCTTCTACAGTAGGCGAAATTTTACCCTGTATCATTATTGTTCCTCTTAAATTACCTTTTTGATGATACCAAATATGACCCGATGTAAATAATGGAAGAGGTAAAGGGAATGACTTGCACGGGGAGATTTCGACCCCTCCGAGTCACTATAGCGACGTAACATCACGCATTTAATATTGAACCAAGAGACATTCAAAGTCAAAAAACTTGGACCAACGTCGGCATCAGCTATTTATCACAGTCTGTGAGATTATTGTCAAGTGCAACTATGGTTGGGAATAAAACAACTTAATCCCACAGATTGGGGCTGGCGCTTACCTAATGCCGGTACCTAATGCCGGTACCTGTGCTCCGACTCAAACTGACATGCCTCAAACACCAACGTCTCTCATGAAGCTTATACGGTGTCAATGTGAAACTAGTTGTGGAAATAAATTTGGATGCCGAAAAAGGGGATCGAAGTGTTCATTGTCTCAACGGTGAACCATTTGCAGTTGACAGTGAAATGGAGTATTTCAGAGAATTACAGAACTTCATTAAGCTTTGTGAATTAAAGGTTTAATTTAACTGGGCTTATATTCCGTTTTTGTTTTTTTTTGTTTTGTTTTTAGTTTTTTTTAAAGTTTTTTTTTTAGTTTTGTTTTTACGATTGCAACTGCAAAAGATCTGGGCCTTCATTTTGTACATAAAAGGAAGTCAATTAAATTTACTACAACTTCATTCCCTATTACTTTTCTCGTAGTTGAGTGATTATATGCCGATATTTGGCCCGAAAAGAGAGCAATATTTAAATTTGCCATTTTTTGAAAAAAAAACTAATTTTTACGACCGCATATTTCAGAAACTATTGGACAGAGCTGCTATCGAGATTACCCTGCTGCACATTTACTGTACTTTAAAAATAGTATTAAAGACTGAAATTCACAAAATGTGAATTTCTTGTATTTTTCCCAAATCGTCGTATTTTTGATGCTCTGTAATTAGAAAACTATAGTCCGAAGAGAAAAATCTATGTATGTAAGATTGTGCCGTTTTTCGCAAAACATTCGTCACGTAAGTTCTTAAGATACTTCACACAAACAAGACAAATACTTTTCATTTACTGGAACCACTTTTATTTAGTAACAACAAGATTATAGGACCGAAATTTCGTAGTTAATTTAATACCGTCGATTTTCGTTTATGTTTGTAAAATCCGTATTCTAAAATTCCGCATCGTACCGAAAAGTTCCAGATAGTTCCGTAAAAGAATTTTGTTCCGTCTTTAAATATAATTCAATTAGTATCGTAACTAACATAACTTTTAACTAGTCAAATCAAAAACCGACCAAAATAAAAACTGTCAAACATTTAATAATAATTCGAAGACAGGTTTGTCAACAAGGAAAAATAAACTGAATAAACTAAAACGTCAAAACACGAAAATAAAACAACTAAAATCTTAAATAGACCAGAACTATGGCGGCTGCCACATTCCCCACCAGTTCAGGACTAAAGCCTGAACTACTCATCAACTGGTAATAGCAAAACGACACTAGTTGTTGGTCGCTCTAAAACATTTCCTTTAGCAAACTTTAAGCTTACTCTTCTAACCAGACCATCTTTACTAGGGTTCGCTTGTACGACTACGGCTAAAGGCCATTGATTCCTTGGTAAGTTATCGTCACGACTAATCACTACATCTCCTACATGAAGATTTCTTCTTGATGATGTCCACTTGTTTCTTTTCTGTAAGGTGGATAAGTATTCGGTTTTCCATCTAGCCCAGAACTCTTACGCCAATCGTTGAACTTGTCGCCAGCGTTTTCTGGAATAAACATCTTCGGGTTCAAAGACTCCTGGAGGTGGAGCAACAGGTGTCTTGAGGAGAAGAAGTTGATTAGGTGTAAGTGGAGGGAGAGATAGTGGATCGTTCAAATTCTCAACGGTAAGAGGTCTACCATTGATTATCGCCTCGCATTCTATGAGAAGTGTGTTAGCCAATCTTCATTTAAAAGTCCTTTGTGTGTTCTTAAGAGGTAATCAAGAATTCGTAATCAAACTTTCGACTGCTCCTTGCATGTGGCTCGCTTTAGCCGTATTCAAAAGAAATTCAAATTGGCAGTGTTTTTCTGCCAGGAATCTTTTCACTACAACTTGATCGATTTCTCTAGAAGCCTTTTGAAGTTTTCCTTGCCACCGACGAAGTTTGTTCCCAAATCAGTTCTTAGAAGTATCACCTCTACGGCACAGAAATCTTCGAAGACCGTTTAAAAAAGAACTGGTGTCTAACGAATTAAGGATGTCGAGGTGTACTGCTCGACTGACCAGACAAGTAAAAATAATAACATATCGTTTGATCTGGCTCCTTGCTTGACAAAGAAAGGTTCAAAAACGTCGGCACCTGAATAGGTAAATGTGAGTGCTGGAGCCATTCTATCCTCCTGCCATTTTCTGTTCTGAAAAACTTCCTCGCATTCTGAGACAATCTATGCTATGCATTTTCTAAGCATTTTAGTAACCATGACCGTTGCTCCAAGTATCCAATAACCTTGGTTACGAATTTCGTTTAACGTCAAACCTCGGCCTTGATGAAATACCAAGTCCAAGTGGTGACAATGCCTTGCTATTAAAGTAGATACGTGTGATGATTTGGGCAGAAGTATTGGATGCACCTGTTCGGGAGGAAGGAGAGATCTCTTTATTCGTCCTCCAACTCGCAAGAGTTCGTCGGGTCCTTTGACAGGATTTAATGGTCGTAGTTTTGAAGACCTGTCAACGTTTTCTGCCCCCTTGTCTACCGTTTTCACTTCCTCAGAGAATTCTTTTCCTCAATTACCTTTAATTATTCTCCTTTCTGCTTCTTTTAACTCTGACGGACTAAAAGGATTTAAGGGTAGTCGCAATGCCGAGGTGTCTTCTCCCTACACTTTCCTTTTTAGCCCCTGCTATACCTTTTCTTAAGCTCAACCAAGTGGAAAAGTTTTCAAATCTAGTACTGATGTCAGAATTTGTGACGCAAGATGTAGCTCTAACCTTTGATTCGCGTTTTACTTCCGGATCATCGTCGTTTGGAAGCTCAAAAACATCTTCGTCAGGTATGACTGGTGTCCTGGGTGTCCATACAAAACTCGGGTCCACTTAACCAGCAAGAATTCTTTAGTTCGTCAACTGAAAGACCACGGGAAGCAATATCAGCTGGATTATCTTTCGTAGCGACGTATCTCCATGACGCTGGATCAGAGCAGTCGTGAATCGTTTGTATTTTATTTGCCACAAATACATGGAACCGTTTCCTTACGTTCTTGCGAATGACTTACGAATGCTTGTTTCAGGGCCGATTTAAGTATAGGGGCACGATGGGCACGTGCCCAGGGGCGCAAGAGGTTTGGGGGCGCAACTCAAAAGGTTAGATGGGAGGGGGCAAAGCTAAATTTTGCAGGGGCAAAAAATATAAATGCGGAAAAAAATGTGTTCAGCTCTTAACAGAATAAATACAGTGAATAGGTCTACAATGCGTAAATATAAGCTGAACAGTTGACAACCTGAAAAGCGACATAACGCTATAGGAATTTACTCTACCAATTTAAATTGACGATTTTGCCAGAGCAAAAGCAAGAAATATCGATTCGAGACAACTCACACTAACTTTGTCATATAATTTCGGCCCNAAAAAAATTAAGAATAACTGGGAACAATGACAAACATTTGCAAACACCTGTTTGTCAAGAATGCGCGTCCGGTGTGGACGTCGTGTTTGCAGTTGTTTGCAAATGTTTGCAAACCCTGTTTGCGAATGCGCGTTTGGTGTGTACAAGGCTTTACTGAAATTGAGAGAGTAACACTGTTAAATATATCATTCATCTTCCGTATAGAGTTATTAACAAATTGTATTACCTTTTAACTTAGATAGGACTTCTTCACAAAGGATTCCAAAAGCATATTGATCAATAGCTGAAAGAGGTTTTGGAGATATAATATTTACCCAAAGAACTCCATTTTCTCTGTTTCAGTTTTTAGAGGGAGTTCAGTGAGGAAAGTATGTATATGAATAAATTGATGAGAGAAGAAAGGATGATCAAGAAGTCCTTTTAAAGAAGTTCTCCGAGAGCAATCACTATTTTGTAAATCTTTCATACACACTTTGAGGAAATCAGGCATACCTATTACTTCCCCTGCAACATAAAAAACAGCATATAACATAAGAGTACTGTTGAGATGAGTATTGCAGCCACAGTTTGAACTTTGTAAATGTTTTGTACCTAATATCTGATGCTAATCGAGTAAATGGTGACAGACTGTTATAAAAATTGGAAATGATATTTTGACAAGACAAACAATTTGTAAATGCCAATAAAAACGTTTCTATTGATACTTAGCAGAAGAATGTATAACTTTAAGAGTGGAGGTAATGAAAAACCAACGAACAACCAAATAACAACGCACCAATTATGATAAGTTAAGTTCAAAAACTATTCTTGCAACATTGCAAGTTCAAGTATTTGAGTGGAATTGGCTGTTAGGAGGAGGAGGAGGAGGCATAATGACAGGCTAGGACAACTATTTTATATTTGATGCACAAATGTTTAATATGATAAATGGAATTTAATTTATTGGAGCCAAGAAAAATCATATAATCTAATTAAGTGCTTCACAAATAGTTTTTGAATGTTTTCTTTATTGTTCTGAACAAAAGGTGTGTATAGAAGTAACTTCCAACTCAATAAATAAATATATATTTCATTAAAAAACAGATAAGAAAGAGGTAAATTTAATGAAGTGAAAATATAGTACACAATTTCATGAATTTAAAATAAAAAAGCATTAGCATCAAATGAAGTGGAGCAAAAGTATAAATCTTTTACAACAAGCAAAATTAAGATTTCATTTACTTATTTGTAAAATTTTTATCTAACATGTCCTCAAAACTAAGCACATTATTAGGACATTCAAAAAGGATAGCTCATCCAATTAAACATCTAATTGATGGGGTCATTAACGGGAAACAGGTACCACCTCTCTGGGAATCAAATCTGATAAGTAGGTGCTAGGGTAGAGGCTTCAGACATGTGCAAAACCACTTGGCAAAGCCTTTCCTTAACTCGTACTGTTTTACCTTTATGATCAGTATAAATAAAGTGCCAAAGTTTATTCTTAAGCCGCGTCCACACCGGTTGCGCATCGTGTTTGCAAACAGGGATGCGCGGCCGGTGTGGACGGCACTGCGCGCACGAACGAATGCTTGCTTGTGTTCACGGGCGCTCCAAGTAGAGTCGGTACATCAAAGGATGTTTGCTGTTTGTGGGCGTTTGGTGTGGACGCTTTGTGAACAAACTCCTAGACCATTCGCAAACAGCCTGAGGTTTGTCTTGGAAACCCGGAAAAGTTATATTTTTTTAATTCGTATTTTTTATTTATAGCATCTTATAACTATACTCATAATAACGAATAATATTTACTAATTAATAAATAGTGTTTGAATCTAGAGATGTGTTTATGTATATTTAAGATTAAACAAGTAAGGCGCGCTTCACGTAAGTACGTGAGGCGATAATCGCCGGTTTCTGTACGATTAAGTTTTAATATTAAGTGTAATAGTAGCATATTCTTTGTCTAAACGTCAAGACCTTTAAATTGATGTATAACATGCCACGGTTACTTACAACTTTTTTTAGTCGTCCGCCATATTGAAAATAATCAAACTTCAATTTTAATTATTACAAATTTATTTTCTATACTTTAAGACCTTTAAGTTGATGTAAAACATGCCATGGTAACTAACAACTTTTTTAGCCACCCGCCATCTTGAAAATATCAAGTCTAACATTTTCATGGTTGCATATTCATTTTCTACACTTCAAGACCTTTAAATTGATGTATAATATGCCATGGAACTAAACATTTTTTTTTAGTCATACGCCATATTGGTCGCCATCTTGAAAATATTACGTGTGTTATTTTAATAGTCGCATATTCTTTTTCTACACATAAAGACCTTTAAATTGATGTATAACATGCCATGGTAACTACTAACTTTTTTTGGTCACCCACCATATTGGCAGGGCCGCCATCTTGAAAATATTAAATGTAAAAACTCCAAAATTTGTCCAGTTGTCTAAAATGCCGAGATGTACCTGTGTGCCAAATTTCATGTTTCTAGCTATAGTAGTTTCTGAGTTGAAACAAGCCAACGGACGGACAGACAGACAGACAGAGCCGTTATACAGGGTGTCCCACATAAGGTGTAACACAGAAAAACCTGATATTCTACATCACATTTCTGACAAAAAATGTTATATAACATAATGGTTGATCGACCTTCGTTTTCGAGATATATCGATTTTTCAATAATCTCATTTTCTGTTGACTTTTTCCCATTAAAAACGTTATAGCGTAAATTCTGAAAAAGATATAAAGATGGGGTTTTCACCATTCAAAAGGTGAGGAAATTTGC
>KZ652748.1:113395-124032 GCA_001010745.2 Gerris buenoi | reverse complement strand
TGATATATAAAAATATTTATATAACAATTTAAACTACTACATAAATATGTTTATATATTTGAATATTAAAAAAAATGGGGTAATTTACATATATATTTACTTTTCAATTTAATTTTTTTTAAATTAATAATACTTAAGTGTACTATAATACTTGAGTGTTGAGGCGCAAATGTGTTTATTATTTTCTATTTCCTATATACTTAGTACACTCATGTAATAATATATGGTGTTCTCAACTTAGTATATAAGTGCTCTCTATTATAAGTGTTCCCATATACTTATTATACTAAGTATACGGGACATAAATAATTAAATTTGACCTGGAAAACTTGTAGAAAATAAATAAATAAAAATCACGGAACGAAATAATTANCATTAAGCAATATCATTGTGGATTACAGTTTAATATTGATTACTGAGTTGATATTCAACATTATCATTGTGCACTGTAGCTTAAGACATTATTGTCGTCCATTAAGCAATATCATTGTGGATTACAGTTTAATATTGATTACTGAGTTGATATTCAACATTATCATTGTGCACTGTAGCTTAAGACATTATTGTCGTCCATTAAGCAATATCATTGTGGATTACAGTTTAATATTGATTACTGAGTTGATATTCAACATTATCATTGTGAATTCATTATCATCGTAAATTCGCACATTTTATTTCTATCGATTATGTCTTATCATTGTGGATTGTAGCTTAATACATGATAACTGCTGTCGTTTAAGCATTATATAATTATGGATTAAATCTTAATTTACTATTATTTTTGTCAATTATGAGCATTATAATTAAGGATCATAGCTTAATATTATATTATTGTGTTGATATTCATTCATTATCATTATGAATCGTAAATTCGCACATTATTATTGTACTTTAATATTTAATATCCTTAACATGTAAATGGTCTCACCTTTTATAGACTTGAACTCAGTTTATTGTCGGGTTATGACCTTATTCTAGGCTTATTTCTGGCCTTGTTATTATCATTAGTTCATTGTCGTTCAATTATTTATAAACTTGTTTCTCTTTCACTATAACCTACCTCCATCTACTCTTCACATTAACTTCTTTAGATTGTTACTCCCCTATGTTTTCTTTTTAGAATATAAATGAATGACTAAATAACTATTAAGACAAAGTGATGTTTAGTCTAATGTACATTTGGACAAAGGAATATCCCATTTCTGTTTTTATAAGGGGAGTAACAATGTAAAGAAGAACATTCCGTACACCTTCTTAAGATTGTTACACCTTTCTATTTTTCTTTATAAAGGGGAGTAACAATCTAAAGAAGTGCGAACTTTAGTTGTTCTTGGTTTTTTGCAATTTTGCTCTAGCAAGTCCATATTGTACCCAAATATATATTTTTGTTGTTTCTTTTTCTATATCTCCTTTTCCAACTGTTCAAATTTTTCATATTTTCAGTTGGCTCCTGGTATTGAACAGTTTAGGAAGCTAATGGTTAATTGTTACCATCTATTTCTTTTTAGGAAGCAACTATATGTTTGTCTTTTATATCCCATTATTTTTTATATTTTATTTCCTTAACAAAGTTGTTAGTCGTTTTTGACCGATTTAATTTTCTTTTAGGTTTTTTTTTTTTTCTTAAATTTTATAATAGCTTAATTATCTTCTTTCCTTGAAACTTTTTTTTTGTCATTATTATTATCTCATAAAAAAAAGATAAAATAATCTCATCGTATCGTTCCTCTAAAGACCACTACCTCCCCCCAAAAAAAACGTTTGTCACACGATAAAAATGGTCCATAAAGGTTGTATTGCTTAATCACCAAACCCTATCCATAGAGCCATATCCTATTGTCTACCTAAAACCCTAGATCTTTTACCCACCCTATCACGGGTGGTCTAAACTTTTAAAAAAAGGTACCTTTATATACTTTATAGTACCATAAGGCTGAGAAATCAAGCCATCGTAAGCACTCATGGGAAGTTAAAACAGAATCCTTACTGGTGGTTACCTTTTTTCACAAGGACCTTAAAAGAAAAACAAAAATAAAGGACACACACAAAAAAGAAGTCCTTTGTGTTATCAATTAATAATCTGTTCATTACCCCCTTCTTCTTTACAGGACACTTAACTTTATAATATATAGGTATGATAAAATAAACAGCTTTTTAGGTGAAAATAACCGACTTAAGTTTTTAAAGGAGGGGACAAGGTAAGGACACGGTACCCTCATAGTGCAGGTGAGCTGATAACAACTCTAAAGCACCGTTATCACTATTAACTGGAGTAGCGTTTTTTTTTTTTTTGTTTTTTTTACACTCTTATATAATATTTTTTGTATGTATAAAGAGAAAGTATCGTCAAGGCGCAAAAAATTAGGTTTTGAATTTTGATTTCTTTACACGTTTTATGGTCCTCGCGGAGTAAAAAAATTGGTTTTTAAATAATGCCTGACGNAGAAAAAAAAGTAATAATAACTTAAAACCATTTTGAAAGGTTAGTCAGAGAAACGCTTTGGGTATTTGTGTTCTCAGAGTTTGTTGTTAAATTGTTCGTACTATCGGATAGTAAGTTAATTCTTGTTTTTGTTTTTATTCTTTTTTTTTCCTTCTTTGCATGGGTAAGTTAATAGGTCTTTTTTGTTGTGTGATTCATATTTATTGTGTCTATTATAATATGATATTTTGTAAATGTCGGGTTTGAATTGGGAATTTCGTTTCTTATTTTGATTTAAGATAGATTTTTTTTTTTCATAGTATTTTTTATTTTATTTTAATTTCCTTTTGTATTCTGATGATAATGTTAGGTCATGTAATAGGTTAGAAAAGAATCCATAGTTTGCGATATTTTTCGATCAGATCAATTTTCAATAAGTATGGGTTGTCTCTTTGGGAATTGAACTAGATATTTGTTTATATCTTTCTTTAGGTTTAAAAAGAAGACCCTCGATATATTTTTTTCTTTAGATCGATATAGAAGAGATAAATCGATATATCAATCGATCTATCGTTATGTTAAAATATTTTCCTTTGCTCTGGGAATCATTGTTACCAAAAATATCATGATATTATATTAACTTTAATTTTATTAAGAAGATGCCGGTCTTGAATCATCTCGATTATGTCGAAACTAATTTATACCTAGGTTTTAAGTTAAGTTAATTAATTTATTGTTATCGATATGTAACGTAATTACCTAATTAGTGTTAAAATTTATTGAAATTGTTTTATAATTATTAAAACTATAATTATTTGTATGACCATAATTGTGACATCAATTCAAAATATTAAAACTTTGGGTAAATTGCAGCAACGACACGTTTCATAAATTTTGTTTCTAATAAGTCGATGTTGATGTTAAAATAAGTTTATGTCGATGAATTACTTTTTATTTTTTACTTTCTCATATAAAAAGAAAGTACTGTGCTGGCGCGAAAATTTTTATGGATTCGTTTTGAGGTCCACTGACTCCAATAAAAGTGATTTTTAAAAAATGTCTGTTGTCTGTCGACTGTCAGACGGGTGGAACTTAAACTACTGGGCCGATTTTGGCATACATGTTCAAAAAAATCATACCCCGAGGTGAAATCGAGAAATGAATTTTAGCTCCAAATTTGGATGCGCTACCCCTAAAAATCCCGAAACAAAGGAAATGTGAAAAGAAAATTATTTCTTGAAAACGTTTCCGACGATTTGGATTAAAAAATTCTACAATGTAGTCAATTTAAATACAAATTTAACGATATAAGCCGTTTTCCCGGGAAAAATCTAGTTCCTTAGAAAATAGTTTAAAACGCGGACGGAGAGAGCCTGGGTTCGATTCCCTGGCCGGGAGAAGTTATTTTTATGATAAATTTTGATGAATTGTTCAATAATAATTAAATGTGTCTACGAAAACTAATAAATGGAAATCACTTGACTAAGTAATTATGAACTGGTATTTGAGAATGTTTGTCTGAGTTGTATCGGACCGATTTTAATTAAATTTACCTACGAAAACTCAAAAACTAATAATTGTTAATGGGAAATTACTATTGATGATTATAGGAAAAATTACATCATTAGTGCTACGATTATTACATGTGATCATGCAATCCGTAGTACTGCAGAATCATAAGATGTAACAGATGGATTATGGAGCATGCGCGTTTGAAAATCACTAAACAACAAGAAATACTTGAGGTAGGAATATAATCGGGGGTAAAGAAAAAAACGACTTAAGAGAAGGTCGATCATATTGTGATCCTCTAAAAAAAATTGGACCAAACGAGAGGTGGTGGGACTGGATCCGTACCAAAATGAACGTCATGAGAGGCTGTGGGGAGCGAGTAGGTCAGGCACCCTAGACGTCTGCTGGGGGGCTCCTAACCCATTGACTATTTCCGCTCTGGGACGTACCCCCACTCTAACCGTCCAAGACATATTAATGTCACTCGTCTTTCAACGCTCTGACACCGGCCGCGCAATAACACGCTAACTAACTGGCCACCATAAAGCCTCTATAGGAGTGCTTGCAGACAACTAACCATTATATGGAAGTGCTTTTCCATCTAACTGCTTGCAGACAACTAACCATTATATGGAAGTGCTTTTCCATCTAACTGCTTGCAGACAACTAACCATTATATGGAAGTGCTTTCCCATCTAACTGCTTGCAGACAACTAACCATTATATGAAAGTGCTTTTCCATCTAACTGCTTGCAGACAACTAACCATTATATGGAAGTGCTTTCCCATCTAACTGCTTGCAGACAACTGATTTTTAGAAAATTTTGATGGTTTGTTAAAGGAAGCTTGCAGATAGCACCAGACTTATTATCAGGAGAAATTTTTCTAAATTGATACTTTTTAGATTCTTATTTCGACGGTTTTCTCTCAAGAGTCATCTTTCAATCATTACTGATGACTGATTAACTGATTAAGAATTCTCTAAAACCGTTCATTAAGTATTTGTTGTTATGGTTTTTATCTACCAGCTGATCAAATATAGCCTCATGAAGTTTTGACAAAACCAGTGATCGATCTAATATTGCGATGTCTTGCATTAAGACAATAATATCAACACTACATCAACATAAACTATATCGACATGAAAAATAACACAGTATACATCAACATAACTATAACTCAATCTTAATCAACAGTAAAGCATTGGTTAAGAGTTACATTCAGTGATCATTGGTAATGTGTAAATTTAATCATCATTATATTATTATCTTATGAACTCTTAATTTCAATTCTTTCAAACATTTTTCTGGATATTTTCAGTCTTGTCGTTTAGTATCTAAGTTCTTTTAACACTAACTCTTTTTTTTTTGTCTGTCTGTTTTTAATCTTACTACAAAAGTGTTCAAAGCTCTGTCTAATTAATTAAATACATTTTTAACTCTTATAACGGTTCCATCTTAATTATTACAAAGTTCATTTATTCTGAAGTCTTACACATCCCATTGAGAGACTTCCACATGGCATTTGTAATTCAATCTCTTCTAAGGTAGATTGGATTTCTATATTTTTTGTTAGTTGATGATGTATTTTTCATCTCTAGTAAAATAAACACCAAAAAATCAACAAATGTGCTATAAGTTCGATCGTTTTAAACTTGTTCTTTTGAAGTTTTTTTTTTTTTAATGTATAATAAAACAAATGATTTTAATCTTATTTTTACGGTGTTAGTCTAGTAGTAAAGGTAAAGGTCGTTAATCTTTGGGAAATCATTTAGATCCGGTAAGTGAATGCATATGGGCGGGAAGTAATTCTCCCCATCAGCTGTTGGTCTGGTTTTTTACCTCTTCTCTTTCTCTCTGGTTTGAGTGTTATGTCTTGAGGTTCGGTTTATTATTATATGTACCTTAAGGTTCTCTCTTTATGTACTTGTTTGGTTTTTTTTTCGTCTCTAGGGTTTTAGGGTGCTTTAGGGTAAGGAAACGGAAGCGTGTACTATGTGTACTATGGAAGGCACGAGCCTGCTTATCGGTCGGAACGCTGTTATAGAAGTTTTTGTCGCCTCTTCGGGCCCTCTTGCCGTACGAAGATATCTATTTGCCCTCCTTGTCTGTTTTTAAAAGGACCTCCTCAAACAGTGCAGACAATATTGAGGAAGTGCTTCCCCTTCCAAAGCCCTGATCCTTTGCCTCCCTTAACACCTGTTCCTGTTCACCCTTCACCCCTCCATCGTCCTTAAGTCCTCAATCTCTTACCCCCAAGACTATCCTAAAGTTTTCCCTTCTTTATTTCACTTTTTTTTCAGAAGGATCGTCCTTCCTCGTTTTCAATTGTAAGGGAAAACACCCCCCCGATTCAATTCCCCCTCAGATTTATTGCTTTCTTCTTTACCTTTAAACCTGAAATATTTCGGTTTGGTTCTTTTTACAAGGGGGAAAGAAAAAATAAACTTTTTTTCTATCTTAATTTGTAAATGTCTCATTGCGTTTAAACGTGCTCCCATCTCTGTCTTATCAATTGATTGGGGATCACTGCTGTCAAACGCTTATTGTAATTTTACACTCCTGAACCTAAGTATAAATAGCCGGCATCTGATTTGAATCCCATTGAAGTCAGACATATTTTACACTAAGGCCGTCCGCACACGGAGCAACTCAAAACCAACTCAACTGGAGACTCCAGTCATTTTTGAGTTGACTGAAAAGAAACCCCAGTTTGTAATGAGTTGCTCCGTTAGCGGTGTCCCAATAATTAGCGATTCCCCCAATAACCACATCTTGCTGATAGTCATGCATAGATGTGTAAACTGGTCTTAATATTGTCCGAGTTAAAGTCAGTTCACAGCTTTGTGCAGCTATATATATTGTAAATTGATTCTTGGTTCTATCTGACTCTAGTAGGTAATGACCGCTTGTGGATGAGTCAGTTTTGTCTTGATTCTTTATAAAGTTATTGTGAAGACAGTAAACAATAGACTCCAAATAATTTTCTTAAGCTCTAATACACTTCACAGTCGCTGTTATGGTCGCCGCATAGGCTATAACTGACGGTGCATCCACATTATATGTATAAGCTGACGGTAGGGTCTGTCGCCGCGGTAATTTAAACGTCCCGCCTAACCTGAGTGGAAGAGAAGAAAAAGAGAGGGGGTAGATTCGCGCATGCGCAATGTAAACCGGAGCCATACTGGACGCCTGACATCCACGTTTTGCATCAGGATTCGGTGAAAACGTACGAAAAATGTTACGTCGTACGGACATGTTCTTACATCATACGGTCTGCCGTATACGGTCGCCGGAACGGACTGTCAGTGTCCCTACGCAGTATAAGATTTAAAAAAAAATTTCGTTTGGTTTAAATGTATTAAAGAATACTCAATGTTTACTGTCAAAAACATATGATTAATGATTAATATTTAAATAATTCAAATTGCAATTATCAATAACTACGGGAGACATACAGAGAAAAATAGACTACCAAAAAACTTAAAGATTAATATTTAACACACGCCATAATTTAGAGCTCTTAGATTGTGGGTTCGATTCATAGAGGGAAAACATTTTTATTTATAACATACCAACCACTGTAATCGTAATAAAAGGATTAAATTGGGGGATGCGTTCCTTGTGACGCTTTTTAAAAACATATAAATCCGTATTTTTTTAATCAAATGAAAACACAAGGAGAATAAATATTTTTAATATGATTTATGGTCTTAACATTTATACAATTAATTAATTGCAAAGAAGATAATTAAACGCTATACTGTTAACCGTTCTAATTTCTTCAAAATATGCTCGTATATTGTATTGAAATGAACCCTCTGGTTGATGTGTAGAGAATCACATTATTCTAATTAGAGACCCAAGTACATCAAATCTCTCGTCTCAATTTAACTGTTGTAAAGAAATCNCACAGGCTTAACTTCTCGCATAAATATAAAATAAATTTATAATAATAACAACCTTTAATTTGAAGATCAATTTAAAATTCTTCGATAATCGATCGATTTGGAAGAAAAAACTTAATTTTATAAAATTAAAAGTTCACCTTTTCTGAAACCGTTTTTTTCTTATAGCACAACTTCATTATAAAGTGCATTTAATTTAAAGACAACAATTCAAGCTTCTTTATTTTTTTATTTTTTTTTTTTTTTTAAACTATATATTTTATCGATAAATTATAAATTCAATACTGAAAAAACCTATCGAAACTTCAACACGATCCCTAATCGATTTAAGGAGGCGCCTTTATTGGCAGGTGTGATCGATACCGCACTAACCACTAAAGCAAGTACACACAGCAGGTGCTTAATTATTCTAGTTAAACTGTTAGTATGAAAACACAAGGAGAATAAATATTTTTAATATGATTTATGGTCTTAACATTTATACAATTAATTAATTGCAAAGAAGATAATTAAACGCTTTACTGTTAACCGTTCTAATTTCTTCAAAATATGCTCGTATAATATTGTATTGAAATGAACCCTCTGGTTGATGTGTAGAGAATTACATTATTCTAATTAGAGACCCAAGTACATCAAATCTCTCGTCTCAATTTAACTGATGTAAAGAAATCCTGCCGTAACAGTTACCGCTTCTTATTTTAATAAATAAATTCATTGGTTATGATTAACTGTGTTAAATTGTTATGCAAGTAAACAGGTAGTTCCATAGCTTTTTTTAGTTTTGCTAATTTTCTATTATCTTAGCTAAATTTTATATGTTTAGAGAAATCTTTAGACTGCCGTACACAGGAAACTACCGAGCATTGGTCTCTGCGCATGTCCAGCCTGAGATGCGCAGGCGCACTTTAGACTGGGCATGCGCAGATACTAATGTTTGGCTTGTTATCCTCTGTTCGGTTCGGTAATCTGGACGAGGCTTAAAAGTGATATTTGTAATATTGCCGCCAAAAAAAACTTTCAAACGCAAACAAAGAAACAAAAATAAATCAAATAAAAAAATATGGGAAAGATATGTCGCAAAATTTATTTGGTTTTCTTCTGTTTTCGAAAGTTATTCTTCATCTTATCTAGAACATTCCAAACTAACTTTTTCTTTTCTCAGTGCAACTCGAAACTGTATATAGCTGTAAGATAATAAGTTTATATTTTTTTTCTCCCTTCTCGATCCTTATCTATTAATATTGAATATCGGACGAATTGTTTTATTTTTCTTTATAACTATCCGGCATCTTTTGTGTTATTTTCTTTTTCTCTCTTAATTTTCTTTATTTTTTTCCAATCCGTCATCTTTCAATCAGTATTTTTTTGTTTCATCTTATCATAGTTGGTAACAGTGAAAGTACTGTACAGTTTCACCGGCGTTAGCCTATTGTTCAATTCAATTTTTTTTTCACCCTGTAGACATTCTTGGTTAATTGGAAATGTTCGGAAAATACTTTTTATTTATTTATTTTTTTTATTATTATTTATCGACATATTTCAATAAAAGTGGTGTAAAAGTGAAAATTCATATTTTTCTTGTCACTAGACAAAAGTTTAAAAATGACCGTATTGAGTTGCTAGTTACAAATATGTATTTGTATACAGTTCTGACGTTATTAGAAAACAGCTGATTTTGACACGTGATAATAATGATGGCTGCCAAATAAGGTTATGTTTGTACGGTTGATTTGTCAGGTTACCCATACGAAAAAACATACAAATGCGCATGCCTTTATACGATTTCAATACATTTAATCATTTATATAATTTATTTATTAACTGGTGTGTTAATACGATACAGTACCAGATTTTGATGCATTGATCTTGAAATTAACTAGATTAAATACAGTGTGTATACATGGAAAAATATTGTATTCAGATCGTTTTCAATACACCGTGTAGACTTAGCTGATACAAATGTTACATAAATGTAATCTAAATCATTATATTATATAATTGAGTTGTGTCCCGATGACGACGCTCCTCGAAATGATTTGTTATTGCTGAGCTATGGCAACCACATTTATTCCAATAAATATAAACATTTGTTTTGATTTGTTGGTCTTCAAATAGATAACTTATCTAAATAGATATCTAAAATAATTTAATTTGTTTTTCTCTTTATTTCTAAGTATAAAATTTAGTCCACGAAGTTATTTATTATAAGAAGCCGTTAGCCGTTAGTTATATATACCTACCTAATAAGTATTTTAATATAGTTTAAAAATAATACAGTCAGTCATGACATGAACAATCATCTATTACATATATCTGCTCTACATATGTTTTCATTCCACAAATGCTTTCGTCTTTGACGTCACGTCGATCTCGTCTTAAAAGCTCAGTTGCATATTGGATTGAAGTAACTTTAATTAGATGTTTACTAGGCACGTCTATGCCGCTATGCCAAACACTTTTAAGAATTCCGCATGACGTATTAATATATTCAGCCACTAACAATTGCCAAGCCTCATACGTCACGATGGAAAGTTGTAAACAAATTATTAATTTTCTTTTTCACCGTAATCACACACTGCATCCGTAATTTACTTGCTGACTGTTACAGCTTATAAGTTTTTAGTCTGTAAAAACAGAGATGAAGATGATAAGCAGTGGCGAAGCTAAGGGGTGCATGAAAGTATTGTGATGGCGCGAAAATTCGATTTTGAGATTTTGATGGCATTACACGTTTTGAGGTCCCCTGATTCCAAAAAAGTGGTTTTTAAAAAAATGTCTGTCCGTCGTCTGTCTGTC